>CM022760.1:302500-315000 GCA_012411365.1 Ameiurus melas | reverse complement strand
ACCACTCAGAACCCAGCAGATATCTGGCACCGCAGAACCTTGGCAAGCTTGTCGACCGTGTTCCTGCAGTGCTTTTAAGATTTTAGATGAAGCAGCAAGCTCTGCTCTGTATGCATGTGTGTGTGTGTGTGTGTGTGTGTGTGTGTTTATAAAGCGTGTAGAGCGCTCACTTAGCCGAGGAGACGATGAGCTGGGAGTCTTTGTAGGCGATCAGGTAGGCCTGGTTCTCTGGGTTTTGCACAGTGACCTAAAGAAGAAGAAGAGGTAGAGACGAGGATGAAAGGGAGGGGAGAGAGTACAGAATTATACACAGTGTGTGGCGCTGTTACAGGAACCGAATCAACACGCGGAGTGGAGTGTGTTACTTACACTCTCCAGAACACGCAGACATCTCTCGGCCCCCCACAGAGAGGCCACCAGATTCTCCTGATCATCCTCGCAGCTCAGGTTCTCCACACACTCTTTCACTGCAGGGGGTTGGAGAGTACAAAACAACTGTCTCAAACACACACACACACACACACACACACTCTCTCTCTCTCTCTCTCTCTCCCTGCTATAACCAGCGCAGGTTTCTTCATCACAGCACACACTCGATCAGTTGTGTGCTCCTCTATCAGTTAAAGCCTGATGCAAAGCGTCCACATGGGGCGCCATCTTGCATTTATAAGTAATACAGAAAGCTTATTTAGAAACAACATGGGTATAACACACACACACACACACACACACACACACACACACACGACCCAAAACCACACGAACCTTTGTCCACGATGTGGTCGAGTCCTCCCAGTAACCGGAGCTCCTCTTTGAACCAGTCTCCTGCTCTTTTCGATGTTAGTGATAACAGCGTTTCCATGGCCAGATGCCCCGTCTGTACACACACACACACACACACACACACACACACACACACACCAGACAGTATTTATTTAATACTCTGGAGGATTACACCAGGTTTATCTAAATGCGCTCGTTCTAATACATGATCATTTCCATGGTAACAGCTCATGTTGTATCACAGAGCAGAGTAACGCACTCGGAGGAAAGCGCTATCTGCCCTCTTCCACATACACGACCTCAGGGATGCTCATGATCAGTTAGTGTCACTGTGATTGACTGACCCTCCTACCCTGAGAACCCTGAGAACCAGAAAAGACCCGTTCCACGCTTGACCCCAGCTACAGTACTACATCACGGTTCTCCGAACACACTCGGGACTTGTGAACGATATCGTTGTTTTAAAAGGCATGCTCGTGTGTATATCTCCTGCACGTGCAGGTAAAGAAGTGAGAAGTGAACCGAAGCGGCCTCGGTACCGTGATGTTCTCCAGGTCGAGGTGCTTGTTGTGCACCGTCTCGCAGAGCTTGCGGATCCGCTCCTTCACTTTGCTCATCTCTTTGGCCGAGAGCTGGCTGTCTGCTGTTTTGTCCTGCTCCAGCTCCAGCAGGCGGATCATCAGCTCCAGACTGGCCCGGTCCAGGTCCATGTTCAAACGGTCGCGACTCAGGATGTACATCAGGGACGCCGTGCATAGAGCCAGGTTCTGAAAGAGAGAGAACATGAAAGAATGTAGAACAGAGTGTGATTCGGGGGGGAATGGAGCACGACTCGGCTCGGGAGAGTCAGATTACAGCCTGCGGGTGTTTTTGTGGTTTTCCATCTCCATGGGTTACGGATGTCTGCTCACTTGTGCTTGCTGCGCGTTTCTACTAATCACCCGTTCAATATATCGGTTCTCTGATGGAATCAGCTCTTATTAAGAGTCCCGTGGACTCATAAGCATTAGACGAAACACAGATACAGCACTGGTGAGGTCTCTAAAGCGCTAGGGAACTCGGTGTGTGTGTGTGTGTGTGTGTGTGTGTGTGTGTGTGTGTGTGTGTGTGTGTGTGTGTTGGACTTACAGGGTGCTGGGGGGCATCATTGAGGGTCTTAAAGACTTGCGCCACTTTGCCCCGGGCCCTCAGGTGCATGCGGAAGCTGGGCAGAGCGCAGCGTGTCGCCAGGCTAATAACACTGTAGAGACACACACACACACACACACACACACGTTCAGATCCATCACTTAAACAAACCATTAACATTCAGCTTCGTCCATTATCGTGTCCCGGTGGTGAGAAAGTCTCTCTCTCTCTCGTTACCTAAGGCAGCGAGTGTTGAGAGGCTGGCCGCTCTTCAGGCCTGTAGCCAGGTACTCGAAGTCATCCGTGAACTCCTGGTTCTCTCCGAACTCCACCACGTCGTTGAAGTGCTTCACATGCTGCACCACTGTGTATAACTGCGGACAGGGGGGGAAGTTTAGGACGAATATATAACTCCTCTCTCTCTCTCTCTCTCTCTCTCTCTCTCTGAGTAAGTGGGGAAAATCTAGGTAAAAGAGCTGTTTTGAGATTGTCTACCATTTACAGCTCAGCAATATCTACACCTTTAACCTTACTATCATTTTCTTTCAATTTAAAAACACAAGTCAGAACCTTATCATACAGACGGTGCGAGAGCTTTCACCGTCACAGCTACAGACTTCATACACCATGTTAAAGAGAACGCTATGCTGCGTCCCTTTTTAAGTGCGCCCTCTCTGGTGGAGAAGCGCTACAGCAAGCTACTAAGATTTTAAAAAATATATACGTTTTAATGAATAAATAAATAAATACAAACCACCACCAGCCAGGAAGTTATAAATTTGTTAGAACATTACACACCTGATTAGGATTTGAAGTTACTTGTAAAGGAAAAGGTAAAAAAAAGCCAAACAGTATGAGGTGTGTGTGTAGTGCAGAATGGAAACTTCAGCACATCATTAGCGCTGTACTGCCATTTAAAGAGTGCGCTTATCTAAATGATTGTTCCAACAAAGCCTTATATATATATATATATATATATATATATATATATATTATACATACAGTATGGCGTACTGCTCACAGTGCCCGTTATCTTTCTCTCACACACAGGATATCACACCCCACATTAAGGGGAGCGTAGTGAGAGACGATGTTAATACACGAATACGTGAAGCCACAACAACAGATACCACTGTAGTGCTTAAACATTTAAGAGAATGAAGGATTTATGAAGTGCTGTGGAAATCTGACTACACGATGGGTGTAGTGCGCTCTCTCTCACCTCCTTGTGCTCTTTCCGGCATTTCAGTGCAGTGACGATGTCCTGGTAAGGCTCAGTGGGCACAGTGACCGACTTGGTGACTTTGGGCGGAAGGGGCGGAGTCTTGAACACGCCCTCGTCTCTTTTCTGCGAGTTCGACTCTTTGCTGCTGCCGGATGACGAGGCCTGAGAGAGAACGAAGGAGAATTAAGGCGCTGAACACAGCTCGTCACCGCTCACACCGTCGCGTTCGCACAGCAGGAAACGCCGAGGCCGCCTTTCTCAGGGAAGACGGTTAGCGCTGATTTACAGCAGCTGGACTTCAGCCATGCTTTCATTCAACACCTCCAGCAGGTCCTCGCCCAACTCTGACCACAAAGTCAACCCGCCTTTCCGGACCATGCCTTGGAGGACCTTGTATACATCCCTTCATCCGAAAAATTCACCATCACCCCTGGATTCTGCCCCCAGCTCGTTTTTATACAAGTTCTCATTACCAAAACCCTGCTCTCTTGTACTTACGCTTTCTCACTACCTTCACTGGAAATGTCAGGAACGCGTTCTGTCACGATCTTTTTTAATCCATACCCCTCCTTATTTGTAAACAAACCTCTATTGTAACATGATGAAAATCAGACCTAGATCCTCATGGTCTAAACCTAACCACATGTTTCTTATAAATAAGAGATTTACTACCAGTTGGTTTCGTGTCGACGGGTGACTCCTGTTTCCCCAGATCAGGACAGAACTCCCACTAAAGTTTCATCTCGTATGAAAGGCAGAACGTTAGACAGCAACACTGTTCTGGACGCCATGGAAACTGGAAGGACCCGAGTAAAAAGACCCTCAACAACTGTTCTAGTCTCAACAGCTCGCTTGCCTCCTCGGCAGGGATAAGAAAGATGGTGTACGGTTCATCTTGGAGCCGACATGATATTTCCATGAACCACTTCCTCTACCACAGCAACGGTCTTCCATGATCAGAGAAGAAGAAGAGAGAGCGCGAGTGAGACAGAGAGAGACAAAGAGAGAGAGAGAAGGACAGAAAGAGAGAGAGAGAAAGACAGAAAGAGAGACAAAAAGAGAGAGACAGAGAGAGAGACGGAGACAAAAAGAGAGAGACAGAGAAAGAAAGTGAGAGAGAGACCGAAAGAGAAAGACAGAAAGAGAGAGAGAGAAAGACAGAAAGAGAGAGAGAGAGAGAAAGAGAGAGAGACAAAAAGACAAAGAGAGAGAGAGAAAGAGAGAGAGAGAAAGAGAGAGAGACAGAAAGAGAGAAAAGAGAGAGACAGAAAAAAGAGACAAGAGAGAGAAGAGAGAGAGAGAGAGAGACACACACAGAGACAGAAAGAGAGAGACTGACTGACCGGAGCAGCCTGTGATGCAGTTGGAGGTGGAGGAGGCTCTTCAGGTTCTGGTTGGTTCCAGTGTCTTGCGTTATACACAGCTTTAGTAGGAGACTAGAGAGAGAGAGAGAGAGAGAGAGAGAGAGATTATTTGAATACACACTGTAATAGGAGTGCAGTAAATAATGACAGTACACACACTCTGAGCACATGCCACAGCTTCCTGAACAAAGCTGTCAATCATGTAAGAAGTCCCGCAGCGAGCGGCTCCTGAGCACACAGGTGTAAAAGTCTGAGCACGAGCAGTAATCTGACGCTTTACTTCAGGTTAGAGCGAGACGTGTGAAAGGGTTAATGTACTGCAGGATAAACGTGTAACAGCGACACAGCAGCCAGCTCGTCTAGGATCACACACCAATCAGTCAATTAAACAAAGCCCACTTCAGGATCGACACACACACACACACACACACACACACACACACACACACACACGGAGCTAAACCAGCTTCTTTTTGTTTCTTCGTCAGCCCCGAGTCTGTTATTTTTCCTCGTCTTCCCTCTAAATGAGTCGGTAATTAAAAGTCATTAAAAGGCGCTGCTTCCTCCTGCCTGGTCTGAATGTGCTGAGCTCGGAGGTCATTAAGTGTCAGGAGGACAGTAGAGAGGAGCAACAGCCCGAGCGAAATCGGAAGCGGATGCCAGGACCGCTCAAACAGCAGGAACCCGCTGAAGATGAGCTGCCAAGTTACACACAATGAGGTCAGCGGGGGGAGAAAAAGAACAACCTGGCAACCGGAGCGGGATTTACACCCAGCGAACCTGCAGCTGGGTTATTAAACACTAACGAAGAGAGGCAGAGGAGCGGCTCGGCCCCACAAGCGCCGCGCAGCGGGAGGCTGCTTTCATTCGCACTAATTAACTAGCTCTCCTCGAGTGCCTTTTACAGGCGGTGGGGATTTGGAACACGCCCAATTTTATCCACGTCCGGCCAAGAAGGCTTAGCCCCCACCCCCAAATCAATACCGCAATATCGTTATATAGACGCAAATCTGAGAGCCTTACCCGTTTGGGTCCACTGAAGATCCTCCTGCTGCTCTCCTTGACTTTCTCCTGAGGTTTGACCTGAGGCCTCTTCGGCACCTCGGGCGTGGAGCGTGAGTTCACCTCAGGTGTCTCCAGACAATCTTCGTTTCGACAGGAGAAAGAAGAAAGGAGTCAAAATGATATTCCTACAATTCATAAATCAGGCTTAGTAAAAGGGACCGGAGGAAAGCAATTAACCCCAAGATAATGGATCAAACCTGCAGAGGACGAACACACACACACACGCACACACACACACACACCACTCATCATATAGCAGTTATCAATCTCCTGGCAATAATCTCAGTGATGTGTTCAGGTCCATCTTGATTAGAAAGTTCATCAGGAAGGTTTAAAGTCATCTGGGACCTGTGAAGAGCTACTGGAGATTCGGATTCTGAAGGCAGCGGTTCGATAACGGCGTACATAAGAACCCATTCATTTCCATCGCTGCCTTTTAAACCCATCAGAATGTTACACCTCTAGATAACTCCATGCTGCTGTTGTAGTTAAACCACCCGGGTGTGTGTGTGTGTGTGTGTGTGTGTGTGTGCGTGTACTGACCTCGTGCGAGGTAGAGTTTCTGACCTGTGCTGCTGTTCTCCTGAGATGCTTTAGGTCGAGAAACGTCTACATTAGCGGCGCCGGAGACTTCCACCGGCATGGAGGCCATCCTCCTGGTCTTCCTCGGCTTGTCCTCGTCCTCGCCCCCGTCGCTATCGCTCTCGCTCAGGTCGTCGAAGCCGAAGTATTTGATCTTGTAGTTGGAGCCGCCCGAGGAGGCGGGGTCTCCTCCTGCGGAGGGTGCGTCTCCGTCATCGAAGCCGAAGAGGTCCAGCTTGCTCTCCTTTTTGGTCTTGCTCTGTATGGATCTGGACCTGACGAGACCCAGATAAACACAACATACGAGATAAGTCTGGATTGTGATTGGTCAAAAGGTGCTGATGAATTTTCTGACAGCAGGTGTGTGTGTGTGTGTTTGTGTGTAAAAAGCACGTTCCCGTGGCGTCACCTGGGAGGTTTGGTCTCGGGCTCGGCTTTCTTCCTCAGCCTCCCGGCCTCTCCCGGATCAGCCGCAGGGGCGCTCTGTGTGTATTCCTCCATTCCCCGATCCATGGAGTCCTGAATGGTGACGTTGCAGGCGGACATGCTGGACGGTTGCAGCACCGTGTAGTCCCTCGTCCTGCCCCGGCTCTTGCCCTCGCCGTCCTTCGCGGAACCCGCACCGTCGCTGTTCGACGTGCCCCCGAAGGCGGACGGCTTACTTTTGTTGGGTCTGCAGTATGTCCTGCAGTTCGAGGTCCTGAGCAGCGACTGCGAGTGGTCTTCCGATTCCGAAGGTTCCACCGGGAGATCCAGGTCTCCTTGGCCGACCTCGGTGATGCGGGTCTCGGCAGGGGGTTTGGTCAGGAGGCTGCTGCTGGAGGTCCACGTGCTGGACGGAGGGTCTCTGAAGGCTGACAGAGGCGACGTGGAGCGGGACCCCAGTCCGACGATGGCGCCCCACGCGTCGAACGAATCCTTGGCTTCAGATTTTTCCGACTTCAGGGTGGTGGTCTGGGCTAGCGGTTTGCGGTCGCTCTCCGAAGCGTTTTTGTACCACGAGTAGCTGTGACGCTCCGTGTTCTCGCTGGACCAGCTGTGGCTCTTTCCTGAAACACAGACAAGGACAGCGAGTTTCTGACAGGGTACAGGAAACTCTCGTTTACCGCACAGACGCCGTATCTGGAACTCGATTCGAGCGGTTAAAATGTTATCAACAGGAAACAACACCGATAAACAACCGGTGTCTCCATACAGGATCACAGCCCCTCAGATACTAATGCTTATTTGTATTTGAGCAGATACTCGGTGCTCTTAAGGATAATGATCACTCCAGCCAGTCAAAACATATCATCAGTTTGCTCCTGCAAACAGATGGAACGTCATTGAGGGCACTGCAACTGCTAATCTCTCCAAGCTGGAAAAATAAAACTGAATAATACAGCTCGGAGGTCAGCGCTTAAGTGTAGCCGTCCTGAGGGAAGCGCAAAACAATAATTACTGCCCCGGGAGTCAAAACAGAGTCGCGCTAAGGAGGCAGGCTGAGTCGCGCTCGAGTACGACCTGCCAGTCTGTAGAAACCAGTCACACTTATTTCCGCGGCAAAACGGTAATTACGAACGCGAATATATCAAACGGGAGGGGGCGTGACCAGACACACGTAACGCGTCTCCTCGTGTACGTTATGTCATAAAGGAGAAAGAAAAATAAATAAACACCGGAATCTGGTTACAAGTTGTTGTTTTAGTTTATCTTTAACCTGCAGACACGACGATTTCCCCAAAGACATCCAAATCATCAGGAACCGCAGATGGAGTCTAACTAACCATCATCTCTGGTGTGCAGTTCAAGCACACAGGCCGGTCTTACAGTACTACGTACAGTATACGCAGACACGCTGCGTCTGCTCAGCTCACATCTAAACCCTCGAACGTGAACACGCTCGATCGGCCGGATAATCATCTCCCACCCCAGAGAGGAGGAGGGCTGAAATACCGGTCGCGGAGGAGCGGAAACGGAAAATAAACCCAGGAGAAGCCCATTCGGGCGCCCGAAACGAGTGCTAAACTGGCCAACATCTCTCTCACGTGCTAACGAGCAAACCAAACATCCACACACCACACACACACGTCCATACATCAGACATACAGCAACGCCGTTCTTATTTCCATTTCCCCCTGCAGATATCGCTCATTTCCACGACTGCTACACGAGACGCGTGCTACGCGCATCTTCATCGGCGCCACAGCTGCTGGAGTTTAGTCCGGGGGAAGCGTCAGGAGCGGGCGCTGTGGGTCTGAGCCTGCTGTCACCTGCAACCCTGTAACGCTGCCAAACATGTCACTTCCAGTCAGGAAAATGTCACCGAGCGCGCCGGGACCAGTCTGACGCTCCCAGAGGGGGCGCTGTGTTCGGGTTTGATCTACATCAGCCACCTGTCACTCATACAAGCAGTCAGAGGAGGAAAAATCTCACACACACACACACACACACACCTTACTCCTCATGTCCAGCTGTTCTATACAAACATTTTTATTTATAACAGCTATTACGTGCATAACATTTTTTTGTACTTCCTTTAACAAACAGGTCATCCATCTTTAAACTCATAGACCGTTACGTACAGCGGCGAGCCAGGCCTCGACTGACAGCAGCTGATCTGACGTTAACGTCGGAGATTCGATCTTAATGTTACTTACACTGAACTGTTTTCGGTCCCGTCTGAAAGTATCGGAACAGCAAGGCCAATTTTACCGTCTTCGCTACACACTGAAGACATTCAGGATAAAGCGACAAGAATATCAGAGAGACGTCTCTGGGAGAAAAGCAAACTATTTTGAAGCTGAGAAGAGAGAGAAAAATTTACGAGAGGCATTGCCTAAAAACTGGGCGCAGACGAAAGAACAATCTGGAATGTCCTGAAAAAGAATGAAACCTCTGGAGTACTGAGACACAGAACGGGTCGGCCAAGGATTAGAACAGCTGATGACAAACGTTCTGAGAGCTGTGAAGAAAAACCCACAAACAGTCAGAGACCTCATCAACATCCTCCACAGGGCCGGGGTGAAGGTCTCACAATACACCGCTCGGAGAAGAATTCTACCATAAGATAGAAACCACTCATCAGCAGTAATGATCAGAAAGCCAGATGAGAATTCACAAAGAAATACAGAGACGATCTCACCTCCTGAGGCCAAACGGAAGGGAAAAACACACAACTACTGAAAGAAGCTGCGGGGGAAATCCTGGAGAAGCTTCTCAGAAGAAGAGAGTAAGGGCAACCCGAGATTATGTGACATTTATTTTAAAACTTCTGTTCCTATACTTTTGCTCAGCTAAAAATGGTATGCTGATACAGAAGGTGCGGTGTTTAAATTGTGTAACATGTCTAGATGTAAACACGAGGACGTGAAAGTTCTGATCTGTCGTCCGATCTAAAACCCAGATGTCTTCAACGTATGACACATACAAAAGGAATCAGCCTTGCCGTTCCGATACTTTCGGAGGGGACTGTGGGTCCTCACTGTGCCGCTCGAACCTGTTGATGATAAAAATGTTAGATCTGAACACACTAGCGGTACACTTGGAGCAGGTCCATACCTGATGTGGAGCTGCTGAAGAACTTCCCCGAGTCCTCCGGGACCCAGACGGAACTCTTCTCTCCGCCCGGCGTGGACGCCGTGCGGGTCGGGGGCCGGCCCGGTGCCGCCGCCTCCACGCTGGCGGGCTGGTTCACTCTGCTGTTAGGCTCCAGGGTCAGACCGGCGTCCGCGGGGCCCAGCTTGGCCGGGGACTTGGACGCGTTACGGGACGACACGGGCTTCGACTCGTCGTCGCTGTCGAACCCGAACGGGTCCTCGGAGCCGTGGTCGTCCGCCGTCTTGGGCTTCTTGGTCCGGTCCGGTCGGTCGGCCTTCACGCCGGGCCTCTTGGAGCCCAGCTGGGCTTTGTACGTGGTCTCGCCCCATTTGGTGCTGAGTGTGGCGCGCTTGTTGGACAGGACCTCGTCGAACTTGGACGTCCCGTCTCCCGCCTTGCGGCTGTAGGTCTTCACGATTCGAGACGTCATTGTGAAGAGCGGTTCATATTCTCTACAGACACACAGACGGACGTTACTGACCCGACCCGGCCCGGAGCTGCAGCCAGAACCACTCTCGCCACTCTACCCGGGTTTAGACTCGGATCCCAGAGTACTGCAGCACAGCGAACACTCAACACGTTATTAAATGGCGTCTAATGTTAGATTAGATTCGATCAGATCACAACACACACACAACAACAACACCACAGTTAGCTATGATCCCCACCTCATCCCCAGTTCAGATCAACTCTTCAGGGACTGTACTCAACAGCAGAAGGATTAGGATTATTATTATATTCTTAGTATATTATTATTATTATATTATTATTATTTCTTAGAGCCAGCCACTTCCGCGCGACACGACTCGCGGACTCCGGCGCTCGTGGGCAGCGGCGTTAGCTACAGCTAGTTAGCATGGTGCAGCTGCCTGGCGCGGAGAAAACTCCGGGAAGCCCGGCAGAGCTGCAGTTCCCCCGGTGAGGAGTGACCCGGCCTCGGGGGTTCATCCTGCCCCTGCCCCTCGCCCCCGCTACACGAGTTCTCCCGAACCAGGCAGGACTGTCACCGCATGCTAGCGGCTAACTCATTAGCTTATTAGCTCGTTAGCTAGGCGTGTGTGAAGTTAGCTAAGTTTGGCCGTGTGTGTGAGTGAATGTGTGTGTGTGTGTGTGTGAGAGAGAGAGAGAGAGAGAGAGGGAGAGAGAGAGTGAGTGAGTGTGTGTTTCCTAGAACACATTAGCACCGCGCTCGCGCTCAGCTTTATAAGTTTCCGAGGCGCTCTCTCTCTCACTCACTCGCGCGCGCGCTAGAGTTAGCTTAGCTTACGCTCGCGCTACATTACCCAACTGTCAGTCGCGCGACGGGCCTCCTCCTCCAGCTCCAGCTCTCGGGTTCTGCACAATATAAACAAGAAGGAACCGCTCCACACGCTGGGTGTACAGCAGACTCCGCGGACCGGAACAGCGGCTCGGAGAACTCTACCGAGGCTTTCCGACTCGAATCCCCCACGATCACAACGCACTCTTGCCGTTTATTAACGCGGCTTTCTCACTCGATTGTATCGATTCTTCCACACCGACGGCCTCCATTCGGGTTCCTCCCTCCTATTTTTACCCTTTCGCTAACAGCGTCCAACGTCATCACGCTCGCCAACCAAATCCTGTCCAATCACCGGCCGCGAATTCGTACGCGAGCGACGTGATTGGTCGGATCGAGTGCCAGTTGAGTCTGAACGTCGAGCACGCTAGTAACACGTACACGTTTTTTCCATTGTACACTGGGAAGTGTAGTCCGTAAAGAATGTAAATAATCCACGTAAATCCGTCCGAATAGATTTAGTGTGCTGTCAAGATGTCACGTTATTATTTTCTTATATGAGTATTTATTTCACGCGGGCCCACAATCGCTTTGGTATCTTTATATTATATTATACGCTTTTCTGCCAGTGCAGTTCAGTTTGGTATAATTGATAGGAATCGATTTCCGGTGGATATCAACCCGATTAAAAGTGTATACCCTTCGACAAAATATCGGATTTGTTCCGTTAACTAAATAATGAATTAAATACTCGTAGATTTTAACGAGTTAACGTATATCGAAACAAAAAAAATAAAAGGTCTTCGTAAAGATGCAAGACTTTTATTTTGTATACTGATGCCCTATCAAATAGCAGCCTCTCATCCGGGTACTCTGGGTGTACGCCGTTAGTCAGTGAGCTACTAACTAAAAAAAAGATAGATAGATACTTTATTGATCTCGTTGGGAACATAATAATAATAAATATAAGAGTTATGAGTAACTGTCAAGTTAAAACATAAACAACAGGACAAAGCTATAAAAGTGGTTCACAGTTAGCGAAGCTTAGTCACTAGCTGGCTAGGCGAGAGAGCGCGGGGGATTATGGGATGTGTAGTTTTATTTGTTGTTTTTGCTTAAGCGCATATGAGGAGAATACTCCGCGGATATGATGTGAGAAAAAAACCAGGCATCAACACGTATCCAGGTTTATAAGTAATAAATAAATAAATAACGCACCGTATTTCTCCAGAGTTAGGTTTAAAAAAAGTTTAAACATTTTAAACGTGACTAACACGAACGGCGAAATTCACTTCCGCCCCAGGGGACATTGTTGCCATGGTTACCGGGCTCGCGCTGAAACTTTGTGTATCGGCACAGACACACTTGACCTCCTGTCTTGCATGTAAGTTCACAAGAAATGCACTATTTATTGGGTAGAAAGTTTTTGTGTACACTCTCCTGTGTGTAGTAGGGGGCTTATTTACTTCACTTGATTTGGAGGTAATTTAGCTCAGCGCGTGCCTCAGCACACAGC
>CM022760.1:272500-292500 GCA_012411365.1 Ameiurus melas | reverse complement strand
TATACTAATTATATTATATATGATTTATTATTATATACTAATATTATATTATATATGATTTATTATATACTAATATTATATAACGATTTATTATTATTTACTAATATTATATACGATTTATTATTATATACTAATATTATATTGTATACGATTTATTATTATATACTAATATTATATTATATACGATTTATTATTATATACTAATATTATATTATATATGATTTATTATTATATACTAATATTATATACGATTTATTATTATATACTAATATTATATTATATATGATTTATTATATACTAATATTATATACGATTTATTATTATTTACTAATATTATATACGATTTATTATTATATACTAATATTATATTGTATACGATTTATTATTATATACTAATATTATATACGATTATTATTATATACTAATATTATATTATATATGATTTATTATATACAATATTATATACGATTTATTATTATATACTAATATTATATTATATATGATTTATTATATACATTATATAATTATAATATTATAAATTTATTATTATATACTAATATTATATTGTATACGATATTATTATATACTAATATTATATACGATTTATTATTATATACTAATATTATATAAGATTTATTATTATTTACTAATATTATATACATTATTATTATATGTAATATTATATTATATATGATTTATTATTATATACTAATATTATATACGATTTATTATTATATACTAATATTATATTATATATGATTTATTATTATATACTAATATTATATACGATTTATTATTATATACTAATATTATATTATATATGATTTATTATATACTAATATTATATACGATTATTATTATATACTAATATTATATTATATATGATTTATTATATACTAATATTATATACGATTATTATTATTATTTACTAATATTATATACGATTTATTATTATATACTAATATTATATTGTATACGATTTATTATTATATACTAATATTATATTATATATGATTTATTATTATATACTAATTATATTATATACCATTTATTATTATATACTAATATTATTATATACGATTTATTATTATATACTAATATTATATTATATACCATTTATTATTATATACTAATATTATATTATATACCATTTATTATTATATACTAATATTATATTATATACCATTTATTATTATATACTATTATATTATACAATTTATTATTATATACTAATATTATATACCATTTATTATTATATACTATTATATTATATATGATTTATTATTATATACTAATATTATATACAATTTGTTATTATATTATTATATACTAAGATATTTTGTGTTAAAGGGACAATATTATTAATTAATTACCGAGTAGAGTTTTAATTTTGTCCTCGAATGCCCTTTATTAGTGGTTTTGTGCATATTTCCGAATCGAGTATCACTGAGACACGCCCCGTTTTAGACAAACCCCCACGTGCTCTAGTAGTCAGCTGATTACCCAGCACTCAGCATCATGTTTACATGTGATTTGTGGGCGTGTCTCCCAGGAGAGCACATGGAGGAGATGCAGAAGGTCAACGTGTTCCCTCATTCCTGGCTCTACGTCGCCTTCTCGAACCTCGTCCACTCTGTGAGTCTCTATCAGCACCGCACCATGACGTTTCTCCTCGCTTTCTTTCTTTATCTGACGCTCGTTTGTGCGCAGATCCACAGCGGAGGAAACATGTGCATCACCGACTTTACCAGGCAGGCCGTCCGCTTCGGAATGACCATCACCGGGGTGCGGCGTTCCTCTCATCGAAGTGAACCGTTCGTTGTCTGCTGTTAATGCTAACTCATTGGACATCTAAAGTGTGTGTGTGTGTGTGTGTGTCGTCCTTCAGGAACACTGCACTCGCACTGTCGGTCTTTACGGCTTCTACTTCCTGCTCAAAGCTTCTCGAGTCGGAGAATCCGGAGCGTTTGCGTTCTCCATGGAGGTCAGTGTGCGTCCTACAGTACACGCTACCGTACGTACTACACAGAGTCCCTCAGAAACACGGGCCCTGACTGACTGATCAGAACCGGACGCCCATGTACTGCAGATGTAGAAGTAAATCCCTTCTGGGGAAAGTGCTCGAGGTGTTTTATGATCCGTCCTGTAGTAGTGTTGCGTAATCGCTGTCTAGAACGCGGTTCATTTTCTCGCCGTGTTTTAAGTCGCACACGCTCTGCCCTTTTTCTGCCTCGAAATAAATGGGTGGAGTTTATCCATGTGAAAGGGGGTGGAGTTTGCACTTGTCCGTCCTGCATATTTACCTAGCGTCAGGTGTGCTCAGATTGGGCAGGGGGTGTGGCATGGCGTATCTCGATTGCTATTGGCTGTTTGCGTAAATGAGTTCAGAAGAATCCGTCAAATCCCGGTTTTCTAGATGATTAACGGGGACTTTATGAGAAAACGTCGCTCTCTCTTTAGAGGTTAAGACACTGGGACCCGGCGCTAGCGGAGAGCTGTAGGACGACGCAGCCGTTCAGCATGAGAGCAGAGCGCTGCGTGCGCTATCGGATCAGAGTGCAGAGCTGTGTGTGTGGAGAATGGCAGGAAAGGAGCAGCGGAGAACTCAATCAAGTTTTTGGCTTGAGTAAACGCTGCTGCAGGAGCGAGGTAAACAATTAAACAATACACACACACACACACACAAGTAATCGGTGTTTCCGGAGCTATTCATTTAGTTCTTCGTCTTTCTTCCAGGTGTTCACGGTCGACGGACTCGCTACGCCCGCGCTGGTGATGTTTTCCCTGGCCTTCCCATCCACATAATGAGTTCTGTTGATGCGACACTTGCCCGTGCGTACAGGAATAAAACCCTGGGCGTGGTGCCGTTACAGGAAAACAACCAACAGCGTGGCGTGATGAAGCGGAGTTACTGTTACCACTGTTGTTGTTTTTGTTTACCCCGTAATAAAGGTTGATATTTCGGCGCATCCACTGAAGTTTACCGGTTTCCCTCCTTCTCTTTAAGTACGTCAGGTCTCCATTGTTCTCAAGCACTCCTGTTTCAGAGGAAAGGAAGCCAGCTTCGGACACGGCACAGGAACTACTCCCTGACCCCGTTTTTGCTCCGAGTCCACGACGTTCCGGTTTCTTTGGACCCGTGGCCCGTTTCTCAGCCCCCAAACCTATTTTAAGAGAAAAGCCGATAGTGGGAAAGAGAGTGCGCAGTGGGACTGAGGCGATTAATATACAATATATAATCACAATAAACTGATTTCTTATCAGCTGGGATATAAGCTCCTGATCGCCGTGACGATCAATATCAAAGTGTGAGCTAGCTAGCATGTCTAATTCACTACGTAATACAGCTAACACAAGCTTTACTGAAAAAGAAATCCTCAAAAAAAGCCGACTTTGTTTATTACAGCAGTGTGGTTTTCCTGTGTACGGGGAACTGTACGTTATTGACTGTAGGCGTGAGTGAGCAGGCGTGAAGGATCTCCCGGACTTCCCGAGTCGAGAGGGCGTTTTTTTCTGCTCAGAGTTGAGCTTTAATTAAACATAACCTCACTGCACACATCATTAGACAGCCTGCTTAACGCAAACACTCTATCGCGTTAGTGTGTGAAGTCACTGAAGACAGACACTCGTGGGCCTGACAGAGAGGAACTCTGTCTTCGAGAGAATAGAGATGTGGGGGGAGTTTAGAGGTCTGGGGATTTCCCACAGGTTCAGAAATGATACAACATGCCGCAGATATTTCCTTTCGTAATGCTCAACCATGGTTTCCTTGTTTTGGATGACGGGTACGGCAGCTGACTGGACGCAGTCGCGTATGCAGAAGCCCCGCGCGGGTCTTAGTCATAAGCACAGTTTCTGGTGAAATGACCAGCGAAGACGTGGTGGACATTTTGAAGTGGTTTACTTTTCCCTCGTTTTAATAGAGGATATAACGTAGGTAACAAGTGCTGCGCTGAAAAAGTGCCACGTGATCACCGTGCTCAGGTCTGAGGATAATCATGTATATGGTCCGTGGCGGCGATGAAGAGCACCTCTCCCGCTCCATGACTACAACGCTCTATGTCTAAGGGACCTACGTTTTCTTGAAACTCGATTTATTCTGTACTGTCTCTGAGTTTTCTGGACTGTTTTCAGTCTCTTGTTGTTCCCCTCAGCAGCACATTGTTCACCTGCATTTCCTTTTCCTCGTGTTTTGGTGAATTTATAGGTGATGCTTTTGAAACCTCATCAGGAGCACTCCTAAGTGGCGTTTCATAATCGCCTCCATTTAGCTGTGAGGAGGTTTCAGGCCATCCTTCGAGAGAATACGACCCCGGTGTTTCAGCTCCTCACAGCCAGTTTTACTTCAGTTTTACTTCAGTTTGACAGTTTTTCTTCTCCGGCACCTGTCTCTGCTTTTCGGTCATGTCGTGGACTTAGGATTCAGCACTTTCTCTGAGACATGCTTTACCATCATGTGCTCATCCCAGATGGCAGACGGAGACACCTACTGCAATCAAAAGCCGTGTACCTAGATCCCCAATTTTCTCTCACGAATAACAAACGTGTGTGTGGTGGCACGTCGATACTCAGTTCTGTTGAGATTTTATCTCACGGTGGACTTGTGACTTTCTTTTAGTGTTCTTTCCCTCATGGTGATATCATCACCACACTCTCTCATGAGTCTCATTTCCTCACACATACTGGGTTTTCCCACATGCTGGTACTGGTTTTACATCCTGTTCCACATCAATTAATTGTATTTCATGTCTGTTTGTTTTGGTATTCTCTGCCAAAGATTGTGTGGAATGGTTGCCCGAATCCTTGGACTCATAAAATAACTAAGGTGCACCTTGTAGCATTACAAACGTTATTAACGTACAGAAAGATGTCTCAGGTCAGTGTTTCAAGATGGCTGTTCAAATAATGGCTATTAATTATGTCTTTATTTATTACTGTGTGTACATGGGATATAGGTATAATTTTACTACTAGAGGCCTGTAGTGAGTGCTTAAAGCTTTGAGAAATGAAACGTTTCTCAACACAGATTAAAAATCTCAACGTTTCATGAAGGTTCGTTTGACCATCACTAGAAAAACTCTTCTCAGAACTGCTCTTCAGCGCCGCCATTACGGCTCTGTGTTGTATCGCGTCTTCAGCGCTTCCTCGTTGGTGTTTTGGCGGAACAGCTGCATTACCGCCACCTATCGAGCTGGAGTTTCTCTTCTTTTTCTTCTTCTTCTTTTCTTCTTCTTCTTCTTCTTCTTCTTCTTCTTCTTATTATTATTATTATTATTATTATTATTATTATATAATACAACGCGGTAGTTATTAAACCCCACCGTTTTTATTTGTAATCAGTTTGAAGTTTTGATACCGTCTCTGTTCACATCTCTAAACCATCCAGCGCCCCCTACCGGTACGGAGCGCTCACAGCACAAGTATCAGTCACTTATTTAAAAAAAAAATCATATACAATAATACATAAAAGCATAATAATATCATTTGTATTATTTTGAAATATGTTCAAATGTCCAAAATCATTTTAAAGTGTACTGGATAGTGTAAAAGTAGAAGTGAATACATTAGTAGCTACATACATACCACTGTGAGTTCACACCCCAGTTATAAAGTAACATAAATAAATAAATAAATATGTCTTTGAGCAGGAACTTCTGTGGCTTGTATTGAATGACAGTGTTTGCTAAACAGTGAGTGTATATGTGTAAATATACCGGTTTAACGTCCTCTCATCAACACTAGAAGGTCATTACTGGTGACAGAAACGAATTCATCTCATTTATTTATTTAAATCTTAAGTGCGTGTGTGTGTGTGTGTGTAGGAGGGAAATGTATGCAACAAATAATAATGCACATAATCACGTCCGAGCCATCGTGCCAAACATGAGGTTTACTTCGAACAGATTTGAGGGAAAGGGAGGAAGAAAATACTTCAAATCAAAATAAAAAAGAAAGATAAACAAGTGTGTGTGTGTGTGTGTGTGTGTGTGTGTGTGTGCGTGTGAAAAGAAACCGCGAAAACCAAACGAAAGCACTCCATTTCCCATGACGCTTTGCGGCTGCACTTCCGACTCCGTGGCCCCGCCCCTCCCTGCCCCCGCCCCCGCCCCGCTCAGTGTGTGTGTGTGAGGTAGGCAGAAGGTAGCGGAGTCGGAAGTCGGTGTTGGAGATGGGGCTGAAAGTCGCAGCGAACCACAGCGAGACGCGGCGCGGACGTGGAGCTGCTTTCCCCCGGATGTGTAACCTCTGTAAGTCCGCCGCGGTGCCGCGGAGTCCCTCCGAGCGCGGCTCCTCACTTTCCTCCGAGTTTATCTGCGACTCGGAGCTTCTCTGTCATCCGAGAGCTAACGCTAAGCTCGCGCAGTGTGTGTGTGTGTGTGTGTGTGTGCGCGCGCGCGCGCGCGGCTCCTGGGTGTGCCCGTGTTCACACTCTACTCCTCATACCCCGGGCTGAGGAGGATAAGACGCGCCTGGTCCTGTCCTGCACAGCGGGCTTGGGCTTGGTGTAGTTCAGGGTGGAGGTGGAGGATCTCAGCGGTGAGCTGGTGGGTCTCAGAGAGTTCCTGCTCAACACCAGGTCCACACCGAGGCTCAGGCAGGCTCCAGCTGTCTCACCTGACTCTGGCTTCGAGATGTTCCCGAGACACGTCAGCGGTGTGGCCCGCGATGACGTCACAGGCAGGGTTTCCCAGTGTAGGAGCAGGAGATGATGTTCCTCTAAAGCACCATCTCATCTCATGGGTCTCAGCAGCGTCGTGCGTCATGACCGCACGTCATATTCGGACCGGACCGCACACGGTGTTCCATGGTTCTTCCCGAACAGCAGAACCGAGGAGGAGATCGCAGGGGGTTCGGGTTCTTCTAAAGCGAAGACGCAAGACATGAACTGTGAATGGAGCGTTGTGTGTGTGTGTGTGTGTGTGTGTGTGAGTGAATGGGAGGGTGGCTCTTTCCCCACATCTGCGGTTCTGGTTCCTGGTATTGTAACGGGAGAGCGAGTGTGAGAGCGCTGTGTGTTCTCTACACACAAGGACTCATAGAGAGAGAGAACTTGCTGATGCTGAAATGTCACGATTATTCTGTACTTCCCTTGTTCTTGATTGTGTGTGTGTGTGTGTGTGTGTGGTCAGTGTGATGATCAGACCCAGCTATGCCTTACGTGGATCGGCAGAACCGCATCTGTGGCTTCCTGGACATCGAGGAGAATGAGAACAGCGGCAAGTTCCTGCGCCGCTACTTCATCCTGGACTCACTGGAGGGCAGTCTGGTGTGGTACATGGACAACCCGCAGGTACACACACACACACACACACACACACACACACACACACACACACTGTCGCTCAGACACTCGGTAAATCGAATCGCTCCTCATCGCAGTCTAATTCCAGATAAACATTCTGCAGAACCTGTCTGAGCTCTGAGGGTGTGTCCGATCTCTCTCTCTCTCTCACACACACACACACTGATCAGCAGGTAGGAAAGACTATATTTAGGAGAAGCTCCACGCTGGTCCGTGGTGTGGTCAGCTGACCGGAAACAGGAAGACCAACTCTTACCGCACTTCCTCTACGGCGAGGGCGGAGTCACGTTACCAACCCTTTGGCTTCCTGGAAGGAAGGAGGAAAAGTCAGAAAGGAAACAAGGATGTAATGAAAGGGAAGAAAGGAAGAAGGTTAGGAGGAAGAGGAAGTGTGGAGATTGGAGACAGGAAGTAGTTCAGTACGTATGGGAAGAAAGGAAGGGAAGACATTGTGTGTAGATGGACTAAAATAAGTGTTAAAAAGTGTAACGAGCGTGCTGGTGCTTTCCCCTCGTGGACATGAGACGTGCCACGCCCTCGTTTATGCGTATGGCGAGCCGGTGAAAGGAGAGGAGGAAAGTTCGGGGGTTTCTAAAAAATAAATATCTTCTGATTGATTGATGCTCACAACGCTAACGCACATCCCTCCCCCCAATGCGAGTTCTGCATTCTGATTGGTCAGGAGATGTTGATTCATTCTCTAGAACAGCCGCCGAGGTTTATGTTTACACGTTACGGTAGATATTTTATGCCGTGTCTCTCCGCAGAACCTTCCAGAAGGAACCCCGTGTGTCGGCTCCATGAAGCTCACGTACATCTCCAAGGTGAACGTTCTTCCTCTTCCTCTTCCTCCTCGGGATTTCTGAACGTCGGTTAAAGCAGGAGTTACTAACGGACGCTGTTCTAATGTTATTCCTGTTTTAGGTGAGCGACGCGACCAAACTGCGACCCAAAGCAGAGTTCTGCTTCGGTAAGACACTTTTATTATCTCTCTCACACACACACACACACACACACACACACACACACCTTCTCTCAGACTCTCACACAAGCTATTTCCAGGCCCATTTCCCGCTCAGTGTGTGTGTGTGTGTGTCTCTGTCGAATTCAATTCTTTTTCTCTCTCTGTCTGTGTCTCACTTTCTCTCTCTCACACACACACACACTCACACTCACTCTTTTATCCTCCAAGTTGTTCTTTATCATATTTAATACAAAGCAAGACCTCCATTACACGTCTGATCTCTGAGACCGGATTGAAGTAAATTGGTTTATCTTCAGTAAGAGCTTTATGCGGCTCGGGAATCCGGAGCGTATCCCGGGAACGCTGGGTGTGAGTTGGGAATACAGCCCTGACGCTTCACACACACAGAGATCTCGGCGTCGGATTCGTAAGCAGCGCAGTGACCTCGCTGCGGTCCGCCGCGATTTTATCGCCGTGGTTTGCGACGAGCGCTCCGGAGGGAACGTCCTGCTTTCAATGGCAGGAAGCAGTTACGTGACCTCATGCTGACCTTTTTCCCTGGAGCTTGTGACTTCCACACAGGATACTGAAGTTCAGATCGGAAACTCCTCAGGAGTTTGCATTTATAGATCGGGTTTAATATTAACAAGATCAGACGCTAGGTATAGCAAAATCAAAATAAAAAAGTTCCGGCATTCCTCCGTCTCTTGAAGGGGGTGTGTAGGTGTGTGTGTGTGTAGGTGTGTGTGTGTGTGTAGTACTGGAAACACCGCATATCTCTGATTACACTTTTACTGGATAATAACTAGCTGTGTGGCTCTCACACACATGCTTCTTCTCTCTTCCCTCCAGTTATCAACGCTGGAATGAGGAAGTTCTACCTGCAGGCCAATGACAAACAGGACCTGGTGGAGTGGGTGTCGGTGCTCAACAACGCCACCAAGATCACGGTGAGTGATTCGTTTTGGTAATTAACTCGTATCAGAGAGTGGTTTGTATAGGCGAGTGAATCGTATCAGAGAGTGAATCGTATCAGAGAGTGGTTTGTATAGGTGAGTGAATCGTATCAGAGAGTGAATCGTATCAGAGAGTGGTTTGTTAGGCGGAATCGTATCAGTGGTGTATCAGAGGTTTGTATAGTGCAATGCGGTGTTTGTATAGGAGCATGTATCAGTGTATCGTATCAGAGAGTGTTTGTAAGTGATAGTGGGTGAATGTATCAGAGTGGTTTGTATAGGGTTGAGATGTATCAGGGGTTTGTATGTATGAGAGGGTTTGTGGGGAATGTATCAGGGTCGTTTGTGTTTTGTAGGTTTGGGTTTTTTGTTATGGGTGGGGTGGGTGTGGGGGGGTTGTTGTGGAGTTGTGTTGTGTGTTGTTAGCGTTAGGAATGCGGGGTATATTCAGGGGTGGGGGGTGTGGGTGTTTGTTGTTATGTAGGGTGGAAAGGGGTGTTGGTAGTGGTATGTGGGGGGTTGTTGTTTGTTGTGAATGATCAGAGAGTGGTTTGTATAGGGTGAATGTTACAGAGTGGTTTGTATAGGCGAGTGAATCGTATCAGAGTGGTTTGTATAGGGAGTGAATCATGGAGTGGTTTGTATCAGTGAATGTATAGGTGAATCGTATCAGAGTGAATCGTATCAGAGAGTGGTTTGTATAGGGGAGTGAATCGTATCAGAGAGTGGTTTGTATAGGGAATCGTATCGGAGTGAATCGTATCAGAGAGTGGTTTGTATAGGTGAGTGAATCGTATCAGAGGTGGTTTGTATAGGGAGAATCAAGAGTGGTTTGTTAGGAAAGAGAGTGGTTGTATAGGCGAGTGAATGTATGAGAGTGGTTTGTATAGAGTGAATGTATCAGAGTGGTTGTAGGGACTAAGGGGTTTTAAGCAAGACTAAGAGAGTGGTTTGTATAGGTATCGTATCAGAGAGTGGTTTGTATAGAGTGATCTATCAGGTCAAAGTGGTTTGTGGATGTACGATTTGTAGTGAATGTATCAGGGGGTTGTTAGGGGTGAATTATCAAGAGGGTTTGTATAAGATGTATAGAGAGTGGTTGAGTGAATCGTATCAGAGTGGTTTGTATAGGGGAGTGAATGTATCGAGAGTGGTTTGTATAAGTAATCATCAGAGAGTGAATGATGAGAGTGAATGTATCAGGGTGGTTTGTATAGGTAAGTGTGGAGTGAATCGTAGAGAGTGGTTTGTATAGGGGGTGAGTGAATGTACGAGAGTGAATGATAGGAGTGGTTTGTTGTAAAAGGAAGGTGGTTTGTTAGGCAGTATCGAGGGAGTGAATAGATGAGAGAGTGGTTTGTATAGGTGAGTGAATCGTATCAGAGTGGTTTGTGCTAGTGAATAGAGAGTGAATCTATCAGAGAGTGGTTTGTATAGGCGAAATAATCGTATCAAGAGTGGTTGTTAGGTGATCAGTGAATCGTATCGAGAGTGAATCGTATCAGAGAGTGGTTTGTATAGGCGAGGAATGATCAGAGAGTGAATCATGAGAGTGAATCAGAGAGTGGTTTGTATAGGCGAGTGAATCGTATCAGAGTGGTTTGTATAGGCGAGTGAATCGTATCAGAGAGTGGTTTGTATAGGTGAGTGAATCGTATCAGAGTGGTTTGTGAGTGAATGTATCAGAGAGTGAATGTATGAGAGTGAATGTATAGAGGGGTAAAATCGTATCAGAGAGTGGTTTGTATAGGGAGTGAATCATCAGAGAGTGAATATCAGAGAGTGGTTTGAGGTGAGTGAATACGAGGGGGTTTATAGAGGTGGTTTGTATATGAATACAGGGGTTTGTTAAGGAGAGTAACGTATCAGAGGTTTGTATAGGTGAGGAATTATCAGAGTAGTAAGAGTGGTTGTTAAATGTATCAGAGAGTGGTTTGTATAGGAGTGAGATAGAGTGAATCGTATCAGAGAGTGGTTTGTATAAGTGAGTGAATCGTATCAGAGAGTGGTTTGTATAGGCGAGCGAATCGTATCAGTGAGTGAATTGTATCAGAGAGTGGTTTGTATAGGCAGTGGTTTGTATAGGCGAGGAATCGATCAGAGAGTGGTTTGTATAGGCGAGTGAATAAGAGAGTGGTTTGTATAGAGTAACAAATGAATCATCAGAGAGTGGGTGAGGAATGACAGAAGTGAATCGTATCAGAGAGTGGTTTGTATAGGTGAGTGAATCGTATCAGAGAGTGGTTTGTATAGGCGAGTGAATCGTATCAGTGAGTGAATCGTATCAGAGAGTGGTTTGTATAGGTGAGTGAATCGTATCAGAGAGTGGTTTGTATAGGTGAGTGAATCGTATCAGAGAGTGGTTTGTATAGGCGAGCGAATCGTATCAGAGAGTGGTTTGTATAGGCGAGTGAATCGTATCAGAGAGTGGTTTGTATAGGTGAGTGAATCGTATCAGAGAGTGGTTTGTATAGGCAATCTTGTGAGGAATCGTATCAGAGTGGTTTGTATGGTGGGGCGAGTAATGACGAGAGTGGTTGTGTGGCGGGAATCGTACAGGGGTTGTTAGGTGAGTGAATGAGGTGGTTTGTATAGGCGTCAGAGTGAATCATCAGAGAGTGGTTTGTATAGGTGAGTGAATCGTATCAGAGAGGGTTTGTAGCGTGAGAATCGTATCAGAGAGTGGTTTGTATAGGGGTGAATATCAGAGTGATCTATCAGAGAGTGGTTTGTATGGGAGGAATCGATCAGAGAGTGGTTTGTATAGGGAGTGAATCGTATCAGAGTGGTTTGTATAGGAGTGAATGATCAGAGTGGTTTGTATAGGAATCGTATCAGAGAGTGGTTTGTATAGGCGAGTGAATCGTATCAGAGAGTGGTTTGTATAGGCGAGTGAATCGTATCAGAGTGGTTTGTATAGGCGAGTGAATCGTATCAGAGTGGTTTGTATAGGCAGTGAATCGACAGAGTGAATGAGGAGTGGTGTTGGAAGTGAATGTATCAGAGAGTGGTTTGTATAGGAGTGAATGTATAATAATGTATCAGGGGTTTGTTAGAGTGAAAGTTCAGTGAATAAGTGGTATAGAGGATTATCAGAGTGGTTTGTAGAGGGGTTGAAAGATAGAGAGTTTTGTGAGTGAATCGTATCAGAGAGTGGTTTGTATAAGTGAATCGTATCAAGAGTGGTTTGTATAGGCGAGTGAATAGATCGAGAGTGAATCGATCAGAGAGTGGTTTGTGTGGTGAGTGAATCGTATCAGAGAGTGGTTTGTATAGGCGAGCGAATCGTATCAGAGAGTGGTTTGTATAGGGTGGTGAAATCTATCGAGAGTGGTTTGTATAGGCAGTGAATCTATCAGAGAGTGAATCTATCAGAGAGTGGTTTGTATAGGAGTGAATGTATCAGAGAGTGGTTTGTATAGGGGAATCGTATCAGAGAGGAATGTATCAGAGAGTGGTTTGTATAGGTGAGGAATCACAGAGAGTGTTTGTATGGGTGAGGGTTGTATAGGAGTAGAAGTGAATGTATCAGAGGTGGTTGTATAGGGATGATAAGAGTTAAGTGGTTTGTATATGTGAATGATGGGTTTTGTTTGGATGATCAGAGAGTGGTGTTGGAAGTGAATGTATAGAAGGTTGTATCAGAGAGTGAATATATCAAGAGTGGTTGTATAAATTAAGTGAGTGGTGTAGAGTTTGTATAGGGAGTGAATTATCAGAGGTGGTTTGTATAGGTGGTTTGAGTGGTTGTTGGAACAGGAGTAGGTGGGTGAATGTATCAGAGAGTGGTTTGTATAGGTGAGTGAATCGTATCAGAGAGTGGTTTGTATAGGCGAGCGAATCGTATCAGCGAGTGAATCGTATCAGAGAGTGGTTTGTTAGGTGAGTTGATCAGAGAGTGATTATCGAGTGGTTTTTGGTGGAGTGAATATCAGAGAGTGGTTTGTATAGGGAGTGAATGTATCAGAGAGTGGTTTGTATAGGGGGAATGATAGAGAGGAATCGACAGAGAGTGGTTTGTTAGGAAGTGAATGTACAAGGGGTGTATAGAATAAGGGTAAAGAGAGTGGTTTGTGTGAAGTGAATGATCAGAGAGTGTTTGTATAGGCGAAAGTGAATCGTGACAGAGAGTGAATGTATCAGAGAGTAGTTTGTATAGGTGAGTGAATGTTCAGAGGGGTAAGGTTCGTTGGGGGGTGTGAATGTAAGGAGTTGTGTGCGGGTGAAGAGAGTGGTTTGGTGAGAATGTGATGATGAATCGTATCAGAGAGTGGTTTGTATAGGGAGAATGAGTGAAGTGAATTATCAGATTTGTAATGAGTGAATACAGAGAGTTGTATATAATAGGAGTGAATTGTATGAGAGTGGTTGTATGGAGGGGTGGGGTGTGTATCGGGGGTGTATAGGCGAGTGAATGTATCAGAGAGTGGTTTGTATAGGTGAATGTTGGTGAATGTACAGAGAGTGGTTTGTATAGGGAATCAGAGGGGAAAGTGAATCGTATCAGAGTGGTTTGTATAGGGTGAGTGAATCGATGGTGAGTGGTTTGTTAGGCGAGTGAATATATCAGAGTGGATGTATCGAGAGGAAACGTATCAGAGTGTTTGTATAGGTGAGGAATCATCAGAGAGTGGTTTGTATAGGGTGAGTGAATGTATCAGGAGTGGTTGTATAGTAATATGAGAAGTAGTTTGTATGGGGAGGATTAGAGAGTGGTGTTAGAGAATGAAGTGAGTGAATGTATCAGGAGTAGTTTGTATAGGTGGAGTGAATATATCAGAGAGTGGTTTGTAAGTAGGTAGAATCGTAGTGATGTAGAGTATGGGGTGTGAGAGGACAAGGTGTGTGGGTTTGTTGGTGAATATCAGAGAGTGAATCGTATCAGAGAGTGAATCGTATCAGAGAGTGGTTTGTATAGGCGAGTGAATCGTATCAGAGAGTGGTTTGTATAGGCGAGTGAATCGTATCAGAGAGTGGTTTGTATAGGTGAGTGAATCGTATCAGAGAGTGGTTTGTATAGGCATAATCGTACAGAGAGTGGTTTGTATAGGCAGTGAATATATCAGAGAGTGGTTTGTGACGAGTGAATGGTATCAGGAGTGAATCGTATCAGAGAGTAGTTTGTATAGTGAGTAATGATCAGAGAGTGAATCGTATCATCAGAGAGTGGTTTGTATAGCGAGTGGTTTGTATAGGCGAGTGAATCGTATCAGAGAGTGGTTTGTATAGGCGAGTGAATCGTATCAGAGAGTGAATCGTATCAGAGAGTGGTTTGTATCGGTGAGTGAATCGTATCAGAGAGTGGTTTGTATAGGCGAGTGAATCGTATCAGTGAGTGAATCGTATCAGAGAGTGGTTTGTATAGGCGAGTGGTTTGTATAGGCGAGTGAATCGTATCAGAGAGTGGTTTGTATAGGCGAGTGAATCGTATCAGAGAGTGGTTTGTATAGTAGGTGATCGTTCAGAGAGTGAATTGTATCAGAGAGTGGTTTGTATAAGGGGTAGATGGTATCAGGGTGGTTTGTATAGTGATGATGTAAGAGGAATTGTAGAGATGGTTTGTATGGGGAGTGGTTAAGTGGGTTATGGTGTGAGGTGGTTGTATAGGTAGTGAATCGTATCAGAAGTGGTTGTATAGGAATCGTATCAGAGTGGTTTGTATAGAGAATGTATGTGATGAATGTATAGAGGTAGATGTATCAGAGAGTGGTTTGTATAGGTGGTGAATCGTAGGAGTGGTTTGTTAAGGAGTGAATATATGGATGATGTAAGAGTGGTTTGTATAGGTGAGTGAATATTATCAGAGAGTGGTTTGTATAGGTGTAATATCAGAGGTGTTATAGGAATCGTATCAGAGAGTGGTTTGTATAGGTGAGTAATCGTATCAGAGGTGGGTTTGTATAGGTGGGTGAATCATATCAGAGGGTTTGTGAGGGAATCGTATCAGAGAGTGAATCGTATCAGAAGTGGTTTGTATGGGAGTGAATCGTATCAGAGAGTGGTTTTGTATAGGTAGTGATGGTATAGTGGTAATTGGAGTGGTTTGTATAGGTGAGTGATTGTATCAGAGGTGAATCGTATCAGAGGTGGTTTGTATAGAGGTGATAGTATAAGAGTGGTTTGTATAGGTGGTGAATCGTATCAGAGAGTGGTTTGTATAGTAGGCAGGTGATTGTATCAGAGGTGATACGTATCAGAGAGTGGTTTGTATAGGTGGGTGAATCGTATCAGAGGTGGTTTGTATAGGGAGTGAATCGTATCAGAGAGTGGTTTGTATAGGCAGTGAATCGTATCAGAGGTGGATCGTATGAGAGTGGTTTGTAGAGTGAATGTATAAGAGAGTGGTTTGTATAGGCGGTGGATAGTGTCAGAGTGGTTTGTATAAGTGATGATAGTATCAAAGTGGTTTTGTATAGTGGATACAGAGAGTGAATCGTATCAGAGAGTGGTTTGTATGGGCGGTGAGTGTATCAGAGAGTGGTTTGTATAGGCGGTAGATAAGTATCAGAGTGGTTTGTAGGCGGTGAATGTGATTATCAGAGGTGGTTTTGTATGGCGGAGTTAATCGTGTCAGAGGGTAGAATCAGAGGTGGTTTGTATAGCGGTGAATAGTATCAGAGTGGTTTGTATGGGGCGGGTAGATACGTATCAGAGGTAGATCGTATCAGAGAGTGGTGTGTATGGGGTGAGTGGGATGGTATGAGATAGTGAGACAGAAGTGGTGTGTGATGTAGGAGTATGGGGACTGTGTGGAGTGAGACAGAAGTGGTGTGTGATGTAGGAGTATGGGGGTGTGTGGGAGGTGAGACAGAAGCGGTGTGTGTTGTGGGAGTATGGGGAGTTTAGAGTGAGACAGAAGCGGTGTGTGATGTAGGAGTATGGGGAGTGTGTGAGAGTGAGACAGAAGCGGTGTGTGATGTAGGAGTATGGGGAGTGTGTGAGAGTGAGACAGAAGCGGTGTTGTGTGTAGGGTATGGGGTAGAGGTGAGACAGAAACGTTGTGTGATGTAGGAGTATGGGGAGGTGTTAGAGTGAGACAGAAGTGGTGTGTGATGTAGGATTATGGAGTGTGTAGAGTGAGACAGAAGCGGTGTGTGATGTAGGAGTATGGGGGGTGTGTGAGAGTAGGACAGAGCGGTGTGTGATGTAGGAGATGTGGTGTGTGAGAGTGAGACAGAAGCGGTGTGTGATGTAGGAGTATGGGGGGTGTGGAGTGAGACAGAAGCGTTGTGTGATGTAGGGTATGGGGGTGTGGGAGGTGAGACAGAAGCAGTGTGAATGTAGGAGTGTGAGGTGAGAGAGGCGGTGTGTGATATAGGGTGTGGTAGAGGTGAGACAGAAGCGATGTGTGATGTAGGAGTATGGGGAGAGGTGAGACAGAGTGGTGTGTGATGTAGGAGTATGGGAGTGTGAGGGTGAGACAGAGTGGTGTGTGTGATGTAGGAGTATGGGGAGTGTGAGAGTGAGCAGAAGTGGTGATTGTAGGAGTATGGGGAGAGTGAGAGTGAAGAAGCGGTGTGTGATGTAGGAGTATGGGGAGGTGAGAGTGAGACAGAAGTGGTGTGTGATGTAGGAGTATGGGGAGTGTGAGAGAGTGAGACAGAAGTGGTGTGTGATGTAGGAGTATGGGGAGTGTGAGAGTGAGACAGAAGTGGTGTGTGATGTAGGAGTATGGGGAGAGTGAGAGTGAGACAGAAGTGGTGTGTGATGTAGGAGTATGGGGAGTGTGGAGGTGAGACAGAAGTGGTGTGTGATGTAGGAGTATGGGGAGAGTGAGAGTGAGACAGAAGTGGTGTGTGATGTAGGAGTATGGGGAGTGTGAGAGTGAGACAGAAGTGGTGTGTGATGTAGGAGTATGGGGAGTGTGAGAGTGAGACAGAAGTGGTGTGTGATGTAGGAGTATGGGGAGTGTGAGTGAGACAGAAGGGTGTGTGATGTAGGATGTGGGAGTGTGTGAGAGTGAGAAGAAGTGGTGTGTGATGTAGGAGTATGGGGGTGTGAGAGTGAGACAGAAGTGGTGTGTGATGTAGGAGTATGGGGAGTGTGAGTGAGACAGAAGTGGTGTGTATGTAGGAGTATGGGGAGTTTGTGAGTGAGACAGAGTGGTGTGTGATGTAGGAGTATGGGGATGTGAGAGTGAGACAGAAGTGGTGTGTGATGTAGGAGTATGGGGGTGTGAGAGTGAGGCAGAAGTGGTGTGTGATGTAGGAGTATGGGGGTGTGAGAGTGAGACAGAGCGGTGTGTGATGTAGGAGTATGTGGGGAGTGTGAGAGTGAGACAGAAGCGGTGTGTGATGTAGGAGTATGGGGGTGTGAGAGTGAGACAGAAGTGGTGTGTGATGTAGGAGTATGGGGGGTGTGAGAGTGAGACAGAAGTGGTGTGTGATGTAGGAGTATGGGGGTGTGTGAGAGTGAGACAGAAGTGGTGTGTGATGTAGGAGTATGGGGAGAGTGAGAGTGAGACAGAAGCGGTGTGTGATGTAGGAGTATGGGGAGTGTGTGAGAGTGAGACAGAAGTGGTGTGTGATGTAGGAGTATGGGGAGTTAGAGTGAGACAGAAGTGGTGTGTGATGTAGGAGTATTGGGGGGTGTGAGAGTGAGACAGAAGTGGTTTGTGATGTAGGAGTATGGGGGTGTGAGAGTGAGACAGAAGTGGTGTGTGATGTAGGAGTATGGGGGGTGTGAGTGAGACAGAAGTGGTGTGTGATGTAGGAGTATGGGGGAGTGAGAGGTGAGACAAAGTGGTGTGTGATGTAGGAGTATGGGGAGTGTGTGAGTGAGAGTGAGACAGAAGTGGTGTGTGATGTAGGAGTATGGGGAGTGTGAGTGAGAGTGAGACAGAAGGGGTGTGTGATGTAGGAGTATGGGGAGTGTGAGAGTGAGACAGAAGGGGTGTGTGATGTAGGAGTAGGGGGAGTGTGAGAGTGAGACAGAAGTGGTGTGTGATGTAGGAGTATGGGGTGTGTGTGAGAGTGAGACGGAAGTGGTGTGTGATGTAGGAGTATGGGGAGTGTGAGAGTGAGACAGAAGCGGTGTGTGATGTAGGAGTATGGGGAGTGTGTATGAGAGTGAGACAGAAGGGGTGTGTGATGTAGGAGTATGGGGAGTGTGAGAGTGAGACAGAAGGGGTGTGTGATGTAGGAGTATGGGGAGTGTGAGAGTGAGACAGAAGGGGTGTGTGATGTAGGAGTATGGGGAGTGTGAGAGTGAGACAGAAGTGGTGTGTGATTATGTGTATGGGGGGTGTGAGAGTGAGACAGAAGGGTGTGTGATGTAGGAGTATGGGGAGTGTGTGAGTGAGAGTGAGACAGAAGTGGTGTGTGATGTAGGAGTATGGGGAGTGTGAGAGTGAGACAGAAGGGGTGTGTGATGTAGGAGTATGGGGAGTGTGAGAGTGAGACAGAAGGGGTGTGTGATGTAGGAGTATGGGGAGTGTGAGTGAGAGTGAGACAGAAGTGGTGTGTGATGTAGGAGTATGGGGAGTGTGAGAGTGAGACAGAAGTGGTGTGTGATGTAGGATTATGGGGAGAGTGTGAGACAGAAGGCGTGTGGTATGTAGGGTGGGAGTGTGAGAGTGAGACAGAAGGGTGTGTGATGTAGGAGTATGGGGGTGTGGTAAGTGAGACAAAGTGGTGTGTGATGTAGGAGTATGGGGAGTGTGAGAGTGAGACAGAAGGCGTGTGTGATGTAGGAGTATGGGGAGTGTGAGTGAGACAGAAGGGGGTGTGATGTAGGAGTATGGGGGTGTGTGAGAGTGAGACAGAAGTGGTGTGTGATGTAGGAGTATGGGGAGTGTGTGAGTGAGAGTGAGACAGAAGTGGTGTGTGATGTAGGAGTATGGGGAGTGTGAGAGTGAGACAGAAGGGGTGTGTGATGTAGGAGTATGGGGGTGTGGTGAGGTGAGACAGAAGTGGTGTGTGATGTAGGAGTATGGGGTGTGTGGTGAGAGTGAGACGAAGCGGTGTGTGATGTAGGAGTATGGGGAGTGTGAGAGTGAGACAGAAGTGGTGTGTGATGTAGGAGTATGGGGAGTGTGGTGAGAGTGAGACAGAGCGGTGTGTGATGTAGGAGTATGGGGAGTGTGAGAGTGAGACAGAAGGGGTGTGTGATGTAGGAGTATGGGGAGTGTGTGAGTGAGAGTGAGACAGAAGTGGTGTGTGATGTAGGAGTATGGGGAGTGTGTGAGTGAGAGTGAGACAGAAGGGTGTGTGATGTAGGAGTATGGGGAGTGTGTGAGTGAGAGTGAGACAGAAGTGGTGTGTGATGTAGGAGTATGGGGAGTGTGTGAGTGAGAGTGAGACAGAAGGGGTGTGTGATGTAGGAGTATGGGGGCCGGACCCTGTGTGTATAAATATTCTCTTCAGAATCTTCCGGAACAGCGAGTGGGAATTTCTCCCTCTAGTCTTGTTTTTTTTTTTTTTCCTTTTTCCCCTAAGGCGATCTGGGCAACAGATGTGTGTCTCACCGCCCTCCACACACACCCACTTGTGTGTGTGTGTGTGTGTGTGTGTGTGTGTGTGTGTGTATACACGTACAGTTGTTCACCACAGGCAGGAAAAAGCCCATTGCCTTCTGTACGCAGACGTTTTTCCTGCTCTGATTCTCGTTGCTCTTCGTTTCCTCTTTTGAGTCACTCACTCTTTTTTTTTTTTCTTCTTTCTCTCTCTCTCTCTCTCTCTCTCATTGTCTGTGCTTTCACACTGTAACCATTCTTCTGAATTTAGTCAGAGGAAATAAAGCCCACACACACACACAGAGGCTCTTGTAAACTTCCACT
>CM022760.1:255000-265000 GCA_012411365.1 Ameiurus melas | reverse complement strand
CGCTCCTAAACCTTCTACTGAAGCTGAAGCTGCCGCTCTAAACCTTCTACCACTACTGAAGCTGCCGCTCCTAAACCTTCTACTGAAGCTGAAGCTGCCGCTCCTAAACCTTCTACTGCCACTGAAGCTGCCGCTCCTAAACCTTCTACTGCCACTGAAGCTGCCGCTCCTAAACCTTCTACTGCCACTGAAGCTGCCGCTCCTAAACCTTCTACTGCCACTGAAGCTGCCGCTCCTAAACCTTCTACTGAAGCTGAAGCTGCCACTCTAAACCTTTTACTGCCACTGAAGCTGCCACTCCCAAAGCTTTAACTACCACTAGAACATCCTCTCCCCAAACTACGCTGCTGTTACCACTAAAGCTTCCACTACCACTAAAGCTGCCACTCCCAAAGCTTCTGCCATTTAACTGTTCTACTGCTTCTACCACTGAAGCTGCCACCCTTAAAGCTTCAACTACTACTAAAGGCCTCTTAAGCTTCAGCTGCCACTGCTAAAGCTTGTGCTGCTATTACTTCTGATGCTAACCTGTACTACCATGTCTGAGCACACTGTAGAAATGCTACCGCGTGTTTTCTCACTGACTGAATATTTGTGTGTGTGTGTGTGACTTTATTCCCCTTATGCTCTCACCCTTTTTACAGGAGCGCCGGGAACCCCCCTCCAGCTTTTACTGCAGTGAACAAGGCCCCCCAGTCCCTCGCTCACCCATCTCCGCCGAGCTCCACTTCCCAGAGTGCCACTTCCCCGCGGGCCATCAGCACGGCGTGGGAGGAGCCGGACCTCCGCGGCCTTCTGCGGGGCAGCCCACGCAGCCGCCTGTCGCTCCAGGAGGCTCCCCGCCTTTTTTTCAAGTAAGCAGTAGTGATACGGTCTCGCCCTGGGAGCGGAGGAACAGCGCAGAGGTTTGCCCACCCTCTCTTAACGACTCTGACGATATGCAAATTACAGAGGTGTGAACATCTACGGCAGTAAAACAGCGACTAAAACGCGCACACACCTGAGACGAGACGAAGCACAGACTTTTTTGTTGCCAAAATGACCACAGGTCTGGACGTGCAGTACCACGTGGACGCTGCGATAGACTCGAGACGACCACGCTGGACCTGCTCCAAGGATTATGGGATTCTGTCATTAGTTCCCACTTTCCAGTCTCCACTTGAGGACGGCGGCTTTTCCCAAAGTTTGAGCAGGAACTCGTTACCAGTGCGAGTGAAAGCGTTTCAGAACGGAAGAGTACAGATTTTAAATGAATGAAATGATCGATCTGGGGTTTTTCTTTCCTCGTCACCTGCTTTCTCACAGGGTACAGTTTGGTTTTCTCCTGTCTCCCGTCTTCATGTTTTCTCCCTCTTAAATCAGTGTATTGAAACTCCCCCCGCTGTCCAGATGAACTATTTCCAATCCTTTTATCATCCTCTTTTTAGAGAAAGTAAACGAGAGAACACCGCTACCTGTAAGATTTCTACAAATTATTTTGAATTTAGAAGACATAATCGTTATTATATTTGAAGATCTATATACACACACTGACTGTAATAGTTATATAAGATAAGAGTTTTATTTTAGAGCAGAACCGGTCAGGAAATCGAAACGCAGAGACGTTTTTCTCGTCAGGTTTTAGTGGTATAGAATCCCATTATACACACTTGGGGAAACTTATATAGTGAAAATGTCATGTTCTGAGTGCAGACGTTGTTGTTATTACAGATGTTTTCTTAAAGGAATCTCAGACCTGCCAACCTTCAGACGTTTTGTTTCTCCAGTAAAGCAGCTGAGATGATGAGCCAATCACCATATGAATCTGGAATGACTGACAGTTTTGAACTCTCTGATATTAACTGACGTAACCCATGTAAGCCCCACCCCTTCCCTCATCTCATGTGCTTTTTGTTTTGAATACGTCTATGAAATCTACACGTGCGTGTGATTGGGCTAACGTTAGACACGTGTATATAATTAACATCGCTTAAATATATACGGTAGCCATCCGATTTCTAGATTAGACCAGTGGGATTGGCAGGTCTGGAATTTTAAGGAATGTTGGCGAGCCAACTGTAAGAAGCACTTTCCTTTATGTTGACGTTATGAAATGATTGACTACTTACCCCCAAAAAATGTTATGCTAACAACGAATGAAAGCTACTATATTCTGCTTAGCATATTGTGAATGAAAGCACACTAACTCCACACTAATGTTAGTCATTGTTTTTGATGCTGTATTCGTTTAATAACCTCTCCAACTTGCCCAGTACCAACAGTCGAACTTTTTGTTGTTGTTGTTGTTTTGTGAGGATTGTTCTTGTAAAAAAAAAAAAAGAAAAGGAAAAAGTTTTCCCTGATGTTGTATCGTGGAAACGCGACATCTGTCGCTCTGCATCGCGGTCACGTGTTGACTCGTTCGCGGGTCTGACGCTGTTCAAAGCCGTCTTAAGTGCACACTTTCCTTATGACAACAAGCTATTTTTGGTTTCTCCAGTTGTGTACCTGACGTTTGTAAATCGTGTGCGTTTATTTATTATGTGAAAGACTTTGAAGATTAAAACTGACCAATTTTAAGTGCTGCTTGGACTGTGTTTGGTCTCCCTGTGTTTGGTATTTTTATGACAATTCCTTTAAGTATTTAAGATGTCTCGTAAAGCTTCTACTGCCACTACTACTGAAGCTGCCACCCACACAGCTTCTCCTGCCACCATTACCACTCATAAAGCTTCTCCTGCCACTATTATTGAAACTGCCCCCCATAAAGCTTCTCCTGCCACTATTACCACTCATAAAGCTTCTGCCACTATTACTGAAGCTACCACTCATAAAGCTTCTCCTGCCACTATTACCACTCATAAAGCTTCTACTGCCACTATTACCACTCATAAAGCTTCTACTGCCACTATTACCACTCATAAAGCTTCTACTGCCACTATTACCACTCATAAAGCTTCTACTGCCACTATTACCACTCATAAAGCTTCTACTGCCACTATTACCACTCATAAAGCTTCTACTGCCACTATTACCACTCATAAAGCTTCTCCTGCCACTATTACCACTCATAAAGCTTCTACTGCCACTATTACCACTCATAAAGCTTCTACTGCCACTATTACCACTCATAAAGCTTCTACTGCCACTATTACTTTCAATTCAATTCAATTTTATTTGTATAGCGCTTTTTACAATAGTCATTGTCTCAAAGCAGCTTTACAGAAATAAAAAACAGGTATAAACAGTCAGAAACATCTAAAGAGAGACAAACAGGAATAGATAAACAGAGACAAACAGGTAGAAAACAAATGGAATTTATCCCAACTGAGCAAGCCACTGAGTGGCGACGGTGGCAAGGAAAAACTCCCTAAGATGTTTTTTGAGGAAGAAACCTTGAGAGGAACCCGACTCAGAAGGGAAACCCATCCTCATCTGGGTAACACAGAATGTGAAGGTAGCACAGATAATGTGAAAATGAGACGTATGGCCTTAGGAGCAGCCGTAGTCCCAGCAGAAGATTTGGGCTCATCCAGAGGCAGAAGGGATCTGGATCTCCAATATCTCCATAAATTCTTGTGGGGCTCGGCAAAAAGAGAGAGAGAGAGGGAGAAAAACTATTAGGACTGTGAAGTAGTGAGATATAATCTAGTCAGGGTAAGCTTGAGTAAACAAATATGTTTTAAGCCTAGATTTAAACACTGAGACTGTGTCTGAGTCCCGAACACTAATAGGAAGACTGTTCCATAACTGTGGGGCTCTATAAGAGAACGCTCTTCCCCCTGCTGTAGACTTCACTATTCTAGGTAATGTCAAATAGCCTGCACCTTTTGATCTGAGTAGGCGTGGCGGATCATATAAAACCAGAAGGTCACTTAGATATTGTGGTGCGAGACCGTTTAGTGCTTTATAGGTTAATAAAAGTATTTTATAGTTAATGTGAGATTTCACTGGGAGCCAATGCAGTGTGGATAAGATCGGGGTGATGTGGTCGTATCTTCTAGTTCTAGTAAGGACTCTAGCAGCTGCATTCTGGACTAACTGGAGTTTATTTATATTCCTACTGGAACATCCAGACAGTAAGGCATTACAGTAATCTAATCTAGAGGTGACGAATGCATGAACCAGTATTTCTGCATCATGTAGTGACAATATGTTTCTTATCTTAGAAATATTTCTGAGATGAAAGAACGCTATCCTAGTAATATTATCTACATGAGCATCAAATGATAGACTGGAGTCAATAATCACTCCGAGGTCTTTAACTGCTGTACATGATGAAACAGAAAGACCATCCAGAGTTACTGTGTAGTCAGGAAGATTACTTCTAGCTACACGTGGGCCTAATAAAAGTATTTCTGTTTTATCAGAATTAAGTAAAAGGAAGTTGGTTAACATCCATCGTCTAATGTCCTTTACACAGTCCTCCACTTTACTAAGCTTCTGTCTGTCCTCTGGCTTTGCTGACACATACAGCTGTGTATCATCAGCATAACAGTGGAAGCTAATTCCATGTTTACGAATAATTTGTCCTACGGGTAACATATATAAGGTAAAAAGCAGTGGGCCTAAAACAGAACCCTGGGGAACTCCAAAAGTAACCTCAGTACGCATGGAGAAATCACCATTTATATCTACGATCTGATAACGATCGGTCAGATAAGACCTGAGCCAGGAGAGGACTGTTCCCTTAATGCCAACAACATTTTCTAATCTATCAAGGAGAATAGTGTGATCTATGGTATCAAAAGCTGCACTAAGGTCTAGTAACACAAGCAGCGAGACACAACCCTGATCAGAGGTCAGAAGAAGGTCATTTACTACTTTAACTAGTGCTGTCTCTGTGCTGTGATGAGGTCTAAATCCTGACTGATACATTTCATGAATGTTGTTCCTTTCTAAGTACGAGCATAACTGCTTTGCTACAACCTTTTCTAGAATCTTTGAGATGAAGGGGAGATTCGATATTGGTCTATAATTGGATAATTGAGACGGGTCAAGGTCAGGTTTTTTTTATCAATGGTTTAATAACTGCTAATTTTAGAGATTTAGGGACATAGCCAGTGGTTAGGGAAGAATTTACTATATTTAAAAGTGACTTAATTACTCCTGGACAAATCTGTTTAAACAAACATGTGGGTATAGGATCTAGTATGCAGGTTGATGAATTAGCTGATGAGATTAGTGTAGCTAGGTCGGTTTTATATAAGCGGAGCAAACACACAAAAAAAAAAAAAAAAAAAAAATTAACTATCTTCTATACACCTTAACTTTTTTTCTAAAAAAAACACTGCTACCACTCATTGATAAAGCTTCTACTGCCACTATTACTGCTCATAAAGCTTCTACTGCCACTATTACCACTCATAAAGCTTCTACTGCCACTATTACCACTCATAAAGCTTCTACTGCCACTATTACCGCTCATAAAGCTTCTACTGCCACTATTACCGCTCATAAAGCTTCTACTGCCACTATTACCGCTCATAAAGCTTCTCCTGCCACTCATTTAAGCTTCTACTGCCACTATTACCGCTCATAAAGCTTCTACTGCCACTATTACCGCTCATAAAGCTTCTACTGCCACTATTACCGCTCATAAAGCTTCTACTGCCACTATTACCACTCATAAAGCTTCTACTGCCACTATTACCACTCATAAAGCTTCTACTGCCACTATTACCGCTCATAAAGCTTCTACTGCCACTATTACCACTCATAAAGCTTCTACTGCCACTATTACCGCTCATAAAGCTCTACTGCCACTATTACTAATTACAAAGCTTCTACTGCCACTATTACCGCTCATAAAGCTTCTACTGCCACTATTACCGCTCATAAAGCTTCTACTGCCACTATTACCGCTCATAAAGCTTCTACTGCCACTATTACCGCATCATAAAGCTTCTCGCTGCACTACTCATTTAAGCTTCTACTGCCACTATTACCGCTCATAAAGCTTCTACTGCCACTATTACCGCTCATAAAGCTTCTACTGCCACTATTACCGCTCATAAAGCTTCTCCTGCCACTCATTTAAGCTTCTACTGCCACTATTACCGCTCATAAAGCTTCTACTGCCACTATTACTGCTCATAAAGCTTCTACATGCCAGTACCATTGAAGCTGCCACTCTAAAGTGTCTACTGGCACTATTGGTATTTTTGGTAGACACGAAACACATTAACTACACTTGAAAACACATTTCATACCTCAGGGCAGTCAGGAATCTATCCTTAATGCTATAATCATGTCCTCAGAACAAGAACTTCTACCGCATCTACAGTAAAGTTGAGTGATTTATTATTATTTTTCAGTTAATTTTCATGTCACGTGAACTCCAAAGCGTACGTGTTTTAACTCTGGAATTCAAGTATGACGCCAGGCCTCATGGGTAATGTACTGTCAGAGCATGTTATGATGTGCACATGCAGCTCTCTGCTGATCACTGGTCCTGTTTACATTGTGTATTGACACCAGACCAGAGTACCCCTCGATGCAGAACCAACCGCAGTCCTGGGTGGAGTTGAACCCAGAGCTGGGTTAGGGTTTGTTTGGTGTACGGTGTCTTGTGGGTTAAGGGTTAGACTTATAGGAGAAGTTGAAGCTCAGCTAGCTCCACCCCTGGACTTATGGTTCTGCAGCGAGGACTCTCTCACGAGTCTGGAGAACTTACTTTTCATGCTGAGCCATGTTCCTCAGAACACAGTGTAGTTAAACAACTTCAAATAGAAAGTCTGTATCTGAAAACTTTGACCTTCTACTCCAACGCCACTCTGGATGGATTTGGGGCAAAAGAGACCACAAGGGCTTCATCTTGCTGTTCAGCACAGCTGAGCGTGAACGTAGGCTTGGACATGTCCTGCAGCACTGTGAACTATGATCAGCCCTCGGTGTCAAGTGTGAACTGAACTCCTCAAAAGGTTTCCACCATAGAATATACAAAAAGAAAAGGTCAATCTCGATCAGCACCTTCTGCTAACTACTCATTCATCCTCTTTCCCTCTTTATTCACACTCCGTCACAAGCACTGTTGCCTTCGCACGGACTAAAATTCAAATCAGAGCTAAAATCAAACATGGGTCTCAAGTGGAAACATCCTGAAACATTGTATGGTGGATTTAGGATACACAACGCTTCCTGTTATCTTTCCAAAATGAAAAAAAAACCAAACGAATGAGTAACCACGGGGCGCTCATTGTTTTTGTGAAAAGGATCTCTCGAAATCAATGTTTCTTAATACGTCGAGTGACGTGTTCGCCGTGTACGTATCCACTCATTGGTAAACTGCTAAACTCTTTGGGCCTGGTGAACAGTGCTCAGGTGCAGATGATGGTGGTGCAGATCCATCCTGATGCCATCCCGGATCCTGCGTCTCTCCTGGAGCTTTGGTGCGTCCTGCTGGTGGACGGTAATCACTGCAGCTCCATCATTGCCAACCCTGGAGGCTCGAGCAGACTTAATTGTTTAACGAACTCCATATGTGTCTGGATTTGAGTGTTCTTTTACGGGCCATCCCTGGATTCCTGGAATAGTTGGCAGTGTGGTATTAAGATGCGTAAGCTCTGCCAGAGTACAACTGCTCCCTAGGCATCTCCGCACCTTACACAACAAACATCATGTCAGAACTTCACTTGCTTTAATTCCCTACTGCAATGAAGTGCTTTTTAAAAAAAATATATTTATATTTACGCTATTTAGCGGTCTCCATTATCAACGTATCTTCATGATCGTACCAATAGATCAGGGATTAAGAGGACGATCAAGCTAAAACCATGTCACAGCTCCAGGGTTCCTGGTTTAATCCTGAGCTGCGGAGTTTCACACCTTTTCACCAAGTCTGTATGGGTTCTCCAGGTTTCTCCCAAAGACGTAGTGACGGATAGGTTCCGGATCCACCAGGACCCTGACCAAAATAGTGAAGATGAAGGAGTAAAACTAATAAAAGGAGTTAGCAGGATGAGTACAAGTTCTCGTGTACATGTTTAAGGAAGTCTTGGTTTGAAGACTCGGGTAGTCAGGGGAAGTTCATTCCAGCACCTGGTTGCCAGTATGGACATGTTTGCTCAGGTCGAGCCGTGCCAGAAGCACAAGGGAAACTTTAATCAGTCCAAATGATTCAGAGAAAGCAAGGCCAACCTAAAGCATTGGTATAGATCAACACAAACAGTCAACTACATCAGTCCTCGGTACCTACAGTCTTCACGTACGAGCTCCTACGCTGCTACGAGTCATCAATACTACAAAACATATTGTAGAAGAGTACTGCAGGATATTTCTGGCTGCTCCAGCTGTTTTTATTCAAAGCCCTTTGGATTTTGGCAGAAGAGGACATGAGGGAGGACGGTGACTCAGATGTCCTGGCCACTAGTTCAGAAAGTTGGGGGTGGTGGTTTTCTGGGAAAGCGGCCCTGTGTTCGAGTCCAGCTTTCCTCAGTCACGTCGTAAAGTGAGAGGAGATGGAGAAAAGCAAACATCAAACACAAAGCAATCTCTCAGAGGAACAAACAACGTCTTCGAGAGATTTCTACTTTGTTTCATCTTCAGGAAGAGCTCTACACTGGTCATGGTGACATTGGATCTCGAGAACATCCATCCATCTGTCCGTCTAATCCTTCCAATCCCATCTATCAAAATGTTCCATTTATCTATCCATCCATCCCTTCCATCTATCCATCTACCAATACCTTCCATTAATCCATGTATTAATCATCGAATCCAATCCATCCATCAAAACGTTATCTATTTATTCATTTGTCCATCTGTCCACCTATCAATTCATCTTTCCCTCAAATCTTTCCAATCTCTTCCATATATCCATCTAGCAAAACCTTCCATCCATCCATGTGTTCAGTTGTGTTGAGGTGTGATATGTGTAGGTGTTAGCAGTGTGTGTCCTCATCGAACCATACAGTGATCCCGCATGCCCTGTGGATGAGGGCGTCATCCTGGAAGATATATCAACGTATCAAACCATGCAAACCAAAAAGAAAGAGAGAAATTCCTCCACGGCACAACACACACGCAGTTTTCCTTTCCTTCGTCCCCGTTTGTGGAGAGGTCTCGAACGTGTGCGTGAATAAGAAGCCGAAGTGAGGGCGTGACCTTGTGTTCCTGCATTACTCCACGACGACACGTGACTCTGATCACATCGCTATAACGTTCCAGCTGTGTGACGTAAACGACCGTTTGTTGTTCGATACGTGTCTTTCATTCCTCCACTCGCTCCGCACCCCTGACTCCCAGCCTACGCCCTGAAGGGACGACGACTGAAGTTGCGGTCCATAAACTGGTGGAGGGAGAACGAACGCTATGAGCTCATCAGATCTGTGCTCTTTTTTTAAACGGCTGCACCTTTCTCACAAACCTTCACGGGTTTATGTCCGAAAACTCACTACCTCACAAAATATCCAATATTATTATTATTATTATTATTATTATTATTATTATTATTATTATTAGAGGCGTGTCCACTGTCAACTCTCTAAATGATAACGAATCAGAACGAGCGCGTGTATAATATAACAGTTCTAGAAAACTAACTGGCACCTGACGACCAATCAGAGTCCAGAATCCAACAGCAGTGTGACGTAAGAAAGCGCTCCGAATGAATCTGTTTTCAACCCAAAAGCACCATCACCCTCGCTTCTGGACAGGATAGAGGGCGGGGACTCGCTTATTTAGCCTTACTTACACCCCGCCCTTACGCGTGACGTCACCGGGATTTGGACCAATCCTCGTGTATGTTTTTTGCAAGGCATGCTGGCTTTAAAAGTGCAGCCAGCTGAGAGAAGAGAGAGCAGCGCTGTGATTCTCCGTCTGTCTCTCTCTCCGTCTGTCTCTCACTCTCTCTCTCTCACTGTCCGTCTGTCTCTCTCTCTCTCTCCGTCTGTCTCACTCTCTGAAGGAAAAGAAAACCCAGGATGCGGGTTCAGTTCGTGGCGTGCGCGTGCCTCCTGTTCGTGCTCGGTGCGCCGGAGTCGGACGGCGCGCGCGTTCCCGGCTGCCCCGATCGCTGCGA
>CM022760.1:242500-247500 GCA_012411365.1 Ameiurus melas | reverse complement strand
CTTATCTCCTAAACGTCTCCTGCCACATCTCCTAAACGTCTCTGCCACATCTCCTAAACGTCTCCGCCACATCTCCTAAACGTCTCCACCACATCTACACCACTTATCTCCTAAATGTTTCCTAAACATCTCCTAAACGTCTCCTAAACGTCTCTGCTACATCTCCTAAACGTCTCCACCACTTATCTCCTAAACGTCTCTGCCACGTCTCCTAAACGTCTCCACCACATCTCCACCACTTATCTCCTAAATGTCTCCTAAACGTCTCCACCACGTCCTTGCGTGAGACTTGTTACACTGACTTCTGTGAACTTGGCGAACAGCCATCCCACGTTTCTGTGCTTAGTCACTGCTGTGCTTTGAATAATTTATGTTGCAGCCCCATCTCATGTTCTCCTCCACTGGCGGGTTTCCTGCAGCGTGAGCTTCATCATCGTTCTCCATTTCTTTGTTTTTCCAGCCTGGAGCGTTTCTGTATGAGCGCTGTACTGCACATGAGCAGGACGACGCCCGAGCTGCGTTCTCACAGCCGTGGATTCGCACTAACGTTTTTTTTTTCTCTCCAAACCGCTTGCAAACTACGTTCCAAACTCATTAAGGATTGGATTTAAAAGCCACCTCAGATCCTCCACCTCTACTCTCGCAGCTGAACTCTCCGAGCTTGTAGTTTACCACTGGACTACAAAGCAGATCTTTAGAGCAGGGGTGTGTAAACTTCTCTTGGAAAAGCAGACTGAATGAGAGCATGCTGAAACACGTTCAGACTGTTGTGTTTTTTTGGGGATTTTTTCTCCACAGTGTGAAGAATGAGTCTCAGCAGGCTCCTGGTCGAGACCTGCAGTGCAGTTTCCACTCACCTGCTTTTATGCCAACTTTTAAAGAAGGAAAGGCTATCTGGAGTACACCACCACGAGTTCTCACTCAAACGTACACCAAATTAAAGCGTCCTCTTTAATTTCCCCAAAAGACCCCCGCAGACGAGTCACTCGTATGAACCTGAGTTTCACACTGTCCTACCGAGAGCACGTTAACGATCAGCACCGTTAGAACCCGTGCCCCGGTTCTGAGTGGATTCCAGCAGGACTGACTCGACCAGGATTCTCCAACACTTAATCATCTCCCTTGCTGAGAAGCGGAGAAGATAACTGGAGCCTCACGTTTTAAAGGCGCTAAGCGATCTTGAATCTTGACGATTGGCGACCATCACAGCTCCGGGGTTGGGTCCTGAGCTCGGGTCACGTGTTCTCGTGGTGTCCGTGCGCGTTTCACGCAGGTACGAGGACACAGATTGAACATGTAACACGTTCTAAGTGCAGGTACGACGTGAAAGCCGTGATTTCGTTCATTTAGAAAGTGCGGCGTGACGTATTTAGAGCAGTCACGCTATTCCCTTTAATAAATTCCTTCATTTGAGAGCCTTTATGAACTGGAGGGATGTAGCTGAGGTCAAGGAACTGTCAGAGCCAGTACATAGTAGCAGAGTTCGTATTTATTTATTTATTTATTCATTCATTCATTCATTCAAAAACCCTTCTGGTTGAATATTCCCGACTCGCTCCCCGTGTTCCCAGGAACAAGCTCCAGATCCACCGTGACCCTGACCAACGCTGTACAAATGACGAAGTTTGTCTCAGAGAAGTGTTTTTTATTGATTTTTTTCCCCGCAGCGCAGCGTGAGCGTGTGCTCATGACAAACCCTTATTGTCCAGTACAAAAGCCCAGTCATCTCTTACAAAAGACTCCTTTATCTGGAATATCCTTGGACCTCAGCAGTCATGTGTGGGCTCTGAATGGAGAATGACATGAGGGCCTCCATTCAGTTGCTCAAAATCGGCAGGACAGAAGGAAGACGCCTCAAAAATTCGGACACCGGCGTTCGGACCTCAGGCTCGAGTGCTCCTGAAGATACCGAGAGTGAAGAGTGAGCTTTTTCTGTTCCTGCGAGAGGCTGGGTTGCTCTTCAGTCTTCCACACACTCGCGTAGTCCCAGAGTAAACAGCAACATGTAGGGCCCGAGCTCCTGTAGTGTGATGATTCATGTCCATGATGAATAGTGACTAATAAATACATCTCCAAGGCATCCCACCTGGGGTTTTTACTCATTAGCTGATTGATGCCTAGTGAAAGGAGAGTGAGGAGTTTTTGGGCTTGGCAAGAACATAATCAGCACATAGTTGGAGTCTGAAGAGTCTCTGGGCAAATTTACTAGTTCCTTCTTGTTCACCATGATGTTTTTTTTTTTTTTTAAATCCTTCACTTGATGCATAATCAAAGAGACGTCCTGAAAGGTAGAAAAAAAAACCCCAACGCAAATCTGTTAAAAGCATGAGAAGAAAAACAGATCTAAAAGTAATCCAGTCGTACATCCTGTTCTCTGATGGTGTGTTTATAGATCAAGCGATGATCGGAATCTCTAGCCGCGTGTTTACGTCTTTCTGGTAAACAAAGCGCTCAGATTTACTTTGCAAACAACAACGAGGCCGTGACACGGTTTAGTCTCTTTAGTGAAAGATCATCTGGGATTCATTTCGAGTGCTTGCACACCAAAGCGTACACCGATCGCTACGACCCCCCGGTGGAATACGATGAGCACATGTTCGCTGTATTCTATCACGAGGAGGTCTTGGACAGGTTCTCCACCACCTGTAGTAACACCACCACACATCGCAGGTCTTCAGAAGATCTCCATGTAGCTCATACTGATTAAGGATTTATCTCCTCAAGGACCATACCGATTCAAAAGGATGAGTATCACCGTTGAAAATTGTTCCGGGTTGCCAGATCTCAGCTATAAATATCAAACTAGCCCAGTAGGTTGAGGCATTAGAGATGCATTCTTCTTTTCCTGAAATACTTTTTTTTTTTTTTTTTTTTTTTTTTTTAATCCACGCTATAATCCCAATCTTTGCAGTGTGTTCTAGACAGAAATGGCCGTGCACGTTCTAGATGCTCTGTCTGCACTCGCTTTGCCATAGGCTATGTTTGCCAAAATTTTGTAACAAGATCTTGGCAGCTGCGGAATATTTGTCAACTAGCCATGCACTGACTTGCTTTTTCCACCTTATTACCGAACTATACTTCAACACCGAGCTCGAGATCCTTCACTGGTCACAGGACTGGCCTGGGAGCGTCAGAGATGTTCTTTGTTTTTAAAAAGGGTTTTGGCTAAAGTTGCCTCCAGGAGCGCAGATATATCAACCGGCCTCTGGTACGCGGACAGCGCCGCCACGTACGCCTTTATGGTTGAACCAGATAGACTTCTTGAGTTCTTGCAAGTTCTTGCTCATTGTTTCAGACCACAGTGAGATGATGTGCTACTGTATGTGGTGCGCAGTGAAAAAGAGGACACACTGAGGGGCGGGACTTGTACGTTCTAGTAAGCATTTAATTGGATGAACACAAGACTAGTATGGAGATATCAAGGCATTTTGAACACCAAAAAGCTCTGCAGCACTAATTTTCACCTCAGAGGAACTTTAATGATGACCATATGCACCATGTGCACACAGGACTGGGATGTGATGATTCAACAGTTGTGTGGTCTCAGTAAACAGATGTTCATCTCTTTCCAGGCACAGTAAACTGCTCTTCTCACTTCTCATAAGTCATCAGTGGAAATATTCCAGATGTAGACATGATGGATCAGGCGAGTTCGGTGAATCACATCCAGGTTCCGGAGACCAAGTGGGTCACGGCATCGCTTTAGACTGGAATCGGTTAATATCTATGCCAGAAGTTGTTTGTTTAGTACAAATGGATATCTGAGTCACCGTGCCGAATGTTTGTGTCGCTTTCCTAATCATATTTATGAAAGTATTTCAAAATATTTCTTTTACTATGAAAATGGATTTGGTCTGCTTGTACTGGAAAACCTTTCTGGGAAAACGAGCCAAATTTAATTTAATAACTTAAATCTAATTGTAAATCTAGAATGGGGGGGGGGTAGGTTGCTTGGGGGCAAAGCTTGGGGTCACAGGTTAGTTGGGAACTCCTGCTGTAGAATATATGGGGTTTTGTTTTTTTCGCATTCACTATGAATTAAGACAATCTGCTGATGTTGTGGAAGCGTGAACGAGAGAGTGGAGTTCCCTTCCTCTAGCGCTGAAGTGCTGAGTCCAGGATAAGTCCAAAACCAGGACTAGTCGAGATCAAGTCAAGATCAAGACTGAGACATGATTAAGACCAAAAACCATCAAATTCTTTTTTAAGACTGTGCCTTTCGATACTGACCCACTCCTTCCATCCATCCATCTTCTACACCGCTTATCCTACAGGGTTACGGGGGACCTGGAGTCTATCCCAGGGAGCATGGGGCACAAGGTGGGGTACACGCTGGACAGGGTGCCAGTCCATCACAGGGTACAATCACACACATTCTCATTCATACACTACGGACACTTTAGACACGCCAATCAACCTACCATGCATGTGTTTGGACTGGGGGAGGAAACCGGAGTACCCGGAAGAAACCCCGCAGCACGGGGAGAACATGCAAACTCCACACACACACAGGGCCCCGGTGGGAATCGAACCCCCGACCCTGGAGGTGTGAGGCAAATGTTGAGCATGTAAAAAGAAAAGACAACACAAACATTTATTTTTACAAACTCTCAGATACCATTGCACAAAACTGAGACAAGTCCAAGTATAAATGCCAATAAGACAGAGACAAGTTCAAGCCAAAACAAACAAAATCTCCAAGACCTAGACCAGACTCCAGTACTTGAACATACACCGAGTTTATTACATACCCAGAATACAACGGGACATCATTAACCGAAGAGGGTCAGGGATGGTCTCCATCATCTTTTGTGTTCTCTCTCACTAGTGTTACTCTTTATGTTTTTATTGGCATGGCACCTCCATATGACTCTCCATGTAATGTTGGAAAAAAAAAAAACCGAGAAGACACAATCCAGCATGCGTCCACAAAGAAACCTTACGACACTGATATAATAGTGAGGTAATGGGGAAATGGATTTTTTAATAACCAAGGCTTG
>CM022760.1:112500-237500 GCA_012411365.1 Ameiurus melas | reverse complement strand
AGAAAGCTAGAAACTGTGCTGCTGATGGTGTATTACATGCTGTCGGTGTGAGAGAGCCAAGTCGGCGTAGATTAGCTAACTCATTAGCTAAAACAATGCTAAATAATGCTATAGCTACGTATTTTTAAAGCTAAATTTGTAAAGACTGTCTGCTGTGTAAAGTTTGCTAGCTTTACTGCTACAAAAAATCTGTTTATATGTGTGTTATATATTAGCTAAACTGGTCTACACTGTATGTAGTTTGCTGGTATACTTTAGCTAAGCTGTATCAGTTTGTTATTGGTGTGTATGTATTAGCTAAACTGGTATCCACTGTATAAATGATGCTAGCTAAACCCAATGAACATTGCTAACGAGTTGATTCGTTTGTCTCGTAGCGGTGGTCTTCAGGAAAGCGACGTCATCATCAGCATTAACGGCCAGCGAATCACGTCAGCCAGCGACGTCAGCGCCGCCATCAAAAAAGACCCCACACTCCGTGTGGTGGCTCGGCGAGGAAACGAGGACGTCATCCTCACCATCGTGCCTGAGGAAATTGAACCTTGACCTCTCGCGTCACACCGCGACCCCCTGCTCTACTTTGGAGCTGGTTCTTTAGCTATCAAACGAAAGAACTCTGAGGTTTTCGACGAGGGCGTATCATTTATTTGAAATCTTTACTTTTGTTTTTGTGTCTTGCTTAAAAAACCGTCAAATCTGCAGTCAAACCTGCCATTACTCAGTTATAATTATAATTATATATATATATATATATATTAAAAAACATCACGTATCACTCGAACAGAGTCTGATTTTTAAAGCCAGGAGCTCTGGGCTGTGTGTTGTTTATTTCATGTTTATACTCGTACGTTACACTCCACGTGACGGAGACTGAATAATAAGCAGGGTCATGCTAGAGTAATATTCATTCCTGAATATTTGAACATTTTTAGGATTTTAATCGCATTAACCGAGATTAACCGAGGACGAAGTGTCGGTGTTTGTGTAGATCTGACAGAAATGCACACTCACGTTGTTATTGATTTCGTATTCGTGTTAATTCAGGCTTGAATCGTCAGAATAATGACGTGGAGCGGGTCGGTAATGTGTGAATGAACTTGTACAGAACAGGAGACCTTGAAAATAAACCTTTCTTGGTACTTGGATATTCATTTCGTATGATTTCATCTTCTCACTGCACACCTTTTATTCTTCCCATGCACTTGATCTATATTATTCAGACAGCTTGGATAGAAATGCAGTAAAAGACGCATTTCTTTGATCAGACTTTGGTTTAGATGTGATTTATTATGTAATCCATCAGGTCTGATCAAAAGGTCAAATAATCAGTGATAATTGTAGCAGGCGTGATTAGAAGAAAACATGGAACAGCCCCACTCTATAAGGTCATTGTTTTAAGATGGGGTGTGTGTGTGTATGTGTGTGTGTGTGTGTGTTATATAAATAATATCTCACGCACACGAGCTACGATTGTACAAAGTCGGTCGCTTTGCGGCTCTTGTTACCATAGTAACACAAGTCTAATCTCTTTCTGCCATCATGTTATTACATGGAGCGCATCTCATTACAAAAAATACATCATTAAAAATCCACGAGCACTCGATTATTCCTCAGTATACGTGAAGAAGCCTTGAATAAAGGAAGAGCTGCGTAATATTTCTCACTGTGAGATAAACACACGGTCATGAAGCCTATTTCTAAACATTTACTGATTTCAAGCGTCGATTCTACTGGCAGATCGGTGCACTTCCTCCTAAAAACTAGCCGCCAAGCTTTACGAGGAGGAAATAGATCTAGAAATAAGTGTAGGAATAGATTTGTTTACAATAAAGAGTCGGATTAGGGATTGCCTATATTCAAGATAATGGGTACTTGCTAAGACGTCGTAATTGGCCGAGTAAGCTTGACTTTGTTCCCTCTCTCTACACCGAGTCGAGCCTGGCTTCCTTTCCTTCCCACAAACTGTCCAAAGACACGGCGACCCCTGACCACACCGAACATCTGCGCTGCTCCAGCTGTCACAACCCAGAACTTTCTACAAGCTTTTTCTGCGAAGGATTTTTACCGGCACTGACGTCATTCTAGAAGTCAAGAAGCATTAGTACAATCGAGCATGTTTTCAGAAAGGATCAGGGCGTAAAAGGGAGGAAAAAAAAAAAAAAAAAAAAAAAAAATTTAAGAAAATATTTTGTTTACTTAAAACTTGGTTTTTAAGTGTAAGAGTTTATATTTAGTATTTTATGTAACATACTTACCACACATTACCCACATAAAAAAATTTTTTTTTTAAAAAGCTTTGTGTGTCCCACAGCTTAAAAATAACTGTGTGTTTGACCTCAGCTCTTTGCGAGAGCTACTTCCCACTTCAATATACATGTTACAAGCTCACAGACGGCGATGATTGGCTACGGTCACTGTGATTGACAGCGGAGAGAGCACAGGTAAGCCCCTCCCACACCCGGAGAGCACAGCTAATCTCCTGCCGACGGTGCGAACCCTGAATAACACAGGTGGAAATCTTCCTCGTACGGATTTTTCTATGAAGTGGTACACGTGGTGTTAAAGTGGGTGGAGCTTGCAGTCATCCTTTACTTTCAACTTCATTAAACCTGATCAATGCTGAACAAGTGTTGATTAAACCACTGAGGGATGTGCTGTTATAGGAATCGACCTGGATCTTCATGACCCCACTCCGTCGCTGATTATTTCTCTACAACTGCACATGTTAACGTGATTTATCCGTCAATAAAACCAACTCCAAAGCGGAGTGAAGTGAGGAAGGGTCCCTGAGCACTCCCACATCAGTGTTTGCAAGTCTCAGAACATATTTGTTCAGCTGCAGTGTCTTGGCTTCCACCCCAGTTCCTCTAAATGAGCCTTCTTCTCTTCCAACACAGATGCTGGGATACTCCCCCCACCCCCGCCCCCCAAAAAATCCAAGCTCAGGGCTGTGTCATTAATCAGCATGCAACCGTACCGAGATGATGTTGTGGACGCGGTGTTGCCAAGTCTGTTCAGGAGAAAGTAGCTCATGAGTGCTCAAAAGGTGCAGGAAGTCAACAGATGAGGTCATAGAATCAGCATGATCACTTGGAGATCAGAACGTGTTAGAGGATTTTTTTTTTGAGGACACTGAGAACAGAATAGAGTTTTATCAGGGCGAAAAAATATCATAATAGAGTATTTCTTATTGAAATAATCAACTTTGGGCATGAAGAACAAATCAGAGTGTGGGGGGAACAACGGTGTTCGGTCATTGGGAGCCATGGTGATGGGTGAGAGATCATTGGGAACAACGCTGATCAGTGATTGGTCATTGGGAACAACGCTGATCAGTGATTGGTCGTTGGGAACAACGCTGATCAGTGATTGGTCGTTGGGAACAACGCTGATCAGTGATTGGTCGTTGGGAACAACGCTGATCAGTGATTGGTCGTTGGGAACAACGCTGATCAGTGATTGGTCGTTGGGAACAACGCTGATCAGTAATTGGTCGTTGGGAACAATACTGATCAGTGATTGGTTGTTGGCCTTACAGACTGGTTGTACATCAAGTGAACCTGCTCTCTCACTAGATTTGTCGTTGTTAGGCTGTTTTGTGAAATAAAGTTGCTAAAGAGGTCTAAATAGTCACCCAACCAGGCGAGTCTCGACACGAGCAACACCACATGGAAATTACAAAGAACTTTTAGAAAAACGTAAGAGGAACTCTGTCTCAGTATAACCACGTTTTAATGTTTGTTTTTTTTGTCCTTAGTTCTCCAGTTGGTTTAATATAAACCATTAATACAATGTCAATAAACAAACACCTCAAACGACACAAACAGGATTTAAATCAGTGGTCACCATCTTCTCCGAGATCTACCTTCCTGCAGGATTCATCTCCAACCATAATCGTGATCTAGAACGTCTAACGATTAGACGGTCAGGTGGGCACTATTCTGGTTGGCGTGAAAGTCTTCAGGAAGGTAGATCTCTAGGAACAGGTTGGAGGCCACTGAGTAAGATCAGATCCAGGAGGCTGAACCAGTGTGGTTTTTAGCGAAAAGCATTGACCGGAATGAACCGAGTGAAGCAGGTGTTTTGAAGTGAAGTTCTGGTGTCCAGGATTCAGCCTCCTGGAAATCACTGGGAAAAAACAAACAAACCAACAACAACAACATTTCTTTCACTGAAACGGCAAACCAGTTAAATTCTGATTAAAACAAACGTTGAGCTTGATAAGTGTCTTTACAGTGAAGATCACGTTGGAAAAGCAGCACTGGCGAGGATATCGACTCCGAGTCGTGTGAATTATTAGCTGCGTGTCCATCACGGTCAATAAAAGTTAGGGAATAAGGGAAAAGTAACCTTAGAAACATTATTTCTTAGCATAACCATTAAAGTTTAAGATGGGTTTCAGGAAGAAACCGTAAGGGTTAGCAACAATTCCTTCAACTGAACCGTTAGCAAGTTATTTAAATAATCCCGTCGTCAGAAAGCCGGTTCGGGTTTTCCAGGTCAGCAGGGTTACTGCGGGTTCGTCGTGCTCGTGACGACCGCGAGCTGATGTAGTGTGAGCTCCAATCGTTTCTGAAGAGCATCCAGACGCGTGTCCATGTGCTCCTTCAACCTGTTCTCCAGATCGTGCATACGTTTCTCCACTACTTTCTCCAGAACTTTCTCCAGACCTCCACAGCACGTGTGATCCTCACTGCCTCGCAAAAAAAAAAAACACACGAAACCACAACTTTAATAAAGAGTTCAAACACACATTCAAGTAAATAAAGAACCAGCTGGAGGTTACATCAAACGATTCAAGAACCGTAAGAACTTCTAAAACCTTTAAACTTCTGGTGACTCACCGCTCTCCGTTCGTCTTCTTCTCTGATGAGGTCAAAGTGTCGAGGCGGAGTTGGGTAACCTGACCACACACACTCTGAAGCATGGGAAGCAGATCAGGGCTAACAGGACTCTGGTTTCCACCCGGACCACCTGCTACGGTATCTAGGACGCCTCTCTGGTTGGCACAGAACATTCCAGCTTGATGTCCAGGCAGTGCACCATCAGAGCCAACATCTCCCGTCACTTTAGCCCCTTTGGCCAAGCATGCTAACGCACCACCACCCATCAGCAGGGGCAAGAAGCCACCAAGGACGTCGGCTTTGTTCTAAAACAGGAACGGAAGGATATTTGGCTACGGTCATGGACAGAACAGAGGCAAGGCAGAAGTCCAGCGCGAGCGCTACGTAATAATTAGCAGCTCGGCCATGTTTTCAAATCGACCGAACAGGCCGTTCATGTTCCCGAGGTCTGTACAGCCGTGTGTAACGAATAGCTGCCGACCCTAAAGGAGTGTAAAATGATGTAAACGGTGCATTTGTTTGGTTTAATCTCTGGAAAGGCGCTGAGGGTGAACCTTCAGGTGCCATGCTCTACCCCTGGTACTGACCTTTTGCTGAAACTGTACCATTTCCATGAGACTCTGAGCCCCGGGTGAGAGGGTGCTGCCCATCTCCTCCATCATGGCCTGGACGCGATGAAGGTCGATGCCAGCATCCGAGCTGGGCTGGAACTCTGCTCCCGGACGGAACCGCAGTCCGACGACCACCTGACGGATCCCCACAGCCGACCGGCCGCCGAGAGAGAGCAGCTGAGCGGAGACACGAGAGACTTCTGAACATGACTTCCAGCTGGATCCGCTGGAATACTATCCCGTACAATCTACAGCGGCGCTCGTGAACTGGCGGACCACGGTCCCACGATTCACCGTAGCAGCACTGACAGACGCACAAAAACACGACGTGACTGACCAGACCTACCTTGACGTCACACGACGGTAGCGGGGTTTCCAACACCAAGTGGCTCCTGTAGAAGGGTCTTTCATCTTCACCACTAGTGTGAGAAGATGTACGTTAAAAACATCGGTCTGTCCCGTCCTCCTTAGAACTGTGATTTAACGCGCTAGATCTCTGCGAATGCGAGACTCGTACCTCCTGTGCTGGAACCTCGGATCCTCCTCCCCACGGCTCGTCCCGCAGTAGTCCCCGGAGAGCGAGTAGACCTCGATAGTCCTCGCCTCGCTCGCCACCTGAAGGCTGCTGATGACGGCTCCTGAATCGGGTCGACACAGCAGGGTGATGACGCACGGCGAGGATTCCTCCGCTCGCTCCAATCGCACGGGCTCACACCTGGGATTACGTTTTGACAAGATACAGCTCGGTTAGTTTTTTATCTCTTTAGAGTTACGCTTTATGTTGAAGATATGGGAATCACACTTACAGAGCAGAAGCATCCAGGCCAGCCTCGGTGATGAGATCTTCCTGTGGTGTGATGAGGATCTCTCTGAGCTCAGTGTGAGATGTACACACCCAGGAGGTGTGTGTAGACACCACGGCATCGTTGCTGGAGCTCATCATGATGATGGTGTAGGAGCTGTATGAGTGTGATGGATATTAAACACATTCAGATCTTCTGCACTGAGCACACACACACACACACACACACACACACACACACACACACACACACACACACACACACAGAGAGAGAGAGAGAGAGAGAGAGAGAGAGAGGGCAGGAACCGTGTGTAGGTGTCTACAGCCAAACTTCTCTCTCCCTCACACACACACTCACACTAATCCATTGTGATGGTCTGTGGCACCGCTCACAGCGCAAACACACGCCGATAAACCGCTAGACGTCTGTCACGAAGTTCTACTGGAACCGTAAAGTCGAGTTGAACTTAAAGCAGGCGCATTACAAAACATCCTACAGGCGCCAGCCATTACCCACGCTACTCCCGCGCACTGCGCATGCGCGCCATTTACACGCATGCGCAGTCTGTAGGTGACTTCCGCCTTCATTTCCGCCTGAATAAAAGTCACTCGGTGTAAATCGTTACATAATCTCACCGTTAACATGTATATATATATATATATATATATATATATATATATACACACACACACACACACACACACACACACACACACACACACACTCACAAATACTTCCATTCAAAATATAAATACGATTCTAAAGCAGGAAAACTATAAGTGTGTATTCAGGGGCATCACATAAACATATAAGAAGTTAAATAAAGAAATGAAAGCCTCAACGCATCAGTTATTTTAGATGTTGAATTTATAAACAAGAATTTAAGAATATTGAAATATTTAATATTATATGTTGGACATAATTCAATGATCGAGGGCGTTAGAGAGTTTGTTTCCCACACTAGAAGATGAAAACGCTTAGCGTACGTAGCGCCCCGCTGATGTGAGGTGATCGTCAGACTTTCAGGACCTACTGCACTGTATAACTCCACCTTGGGTCGGCATCGGACGTTGTGTTCGATCCGCGCTGGCTGCCAACGTCTGCAGAGGTGTTATGAAGGAAGGAGTCTCCAATGTCAGAAAAAAAATTCCTTAAATGGAAACTTGTCTCACGGATATTCCACAACATTCAACAGATTTTTTTTTTTTTTTAAATTTAAATAGTACAGTTTCGTTCTTTCATTATTATTTATTTTTTTGTTATTATTATTGATTGTTAGCAAATTACTGCGGTGTAAGCGGAATAAATCACGCACAGTTGTAGGAAAAGAAACAACCATGAGGTGATAAGCGACAGTAACTCCTCTTCATCACACCGATGATGATGCTCGTGATGATTATTTTAATAAACCGTTTTTTTAAATGAAACTAAATATAAAGCACAGAGTTTCACGTTTGTTTCACGTTTAGCTCTTTTTCCATTGTAAACATTTAAAACGCAATATAAATGTACACATAAAGATTTGGTGTCGGATGGATGGATGTTGTGTGGATGCTGTGTGACCTGTGGCAGGTAGAACACACCGTGAGTGACTGAGGTGCAACTTTGAGACGTTCGTGAAACAGAAGCAGCTCTTGAACTCTGCACGATCATTTCGGTGAATGAGCAGCACTGTGTACCTGTCTCACCTGAGATCTCTCTCTCTCTCTCACACACACACACACACACACACACACACACACACACACACACACACACAAACCTCAACGTCTAATTACTGCTCATAAACGCAATATAAATGTACATATAAAGATTTGGTGTTGTTTGTTGTGTGGATGCTGTGTGACACACCGTGAGTGGCTGAGGTGGAACGTTAGTGCAGCTCTTGAACGCTGCACGATCATTTCGTCAGCGCGTACATGTAAATGAGCAGCACTGTGCACCTGTCTCACCTGAGATCTCACTCTCTCTCTCACACACACACACACACACACACACACACCAGACTGACTGACTGACTGACTGACTGAAGAATGGGGGCAGAAGAACTCAGGAGAAGCAAAAGAAATCCCAGTGGACACTTTCCCACACTTCTCCTGCTCATCTTGACGGCTCAAGACGGAATCATGAACCCAGGTGAGATATTTTAGTTTAGCAAACCACAGATTCGTCAGTTTATCACCTGTGGGCTGGCTGTAGAGCTGGAATAATCCTCTCATCAGACTCTTCTACTCAATGTCTGATGAAGATAGATCTGTCATCCATAGTAGAATCCATATGAATAATATTCTACTGGTCTGATGTTAGAAGAGCTGGAGTAGCCTACAGACTAACATGTTTACATGTTTGGTGAGTCTGACTGTATATTTACCTGTCCTTCACATGAACACAATAATGTCACTATTCATCACCGTTTCCTTTTGTTGTGTTTTATTACATGCACGTCAGTGTTTGATTTTATGATTTTATGATCATCTTTGGGCTGTTCTAGTGAAATCATCAACGTTGAGGTGGTGTGATGGCGTGGACTTCAATCCAATTTTATTCCTTTCATGGACACAAAGCAGTTTTCAGATTTCAGCACATTTCAAACCGATTTATATTGAATGAGGAAAAACTCCCTGAGACCATATGAGGTAGAAACCTTGACTCAAAAGGGAACCCGAGCTCATCTGGGTGACACCGGATAGTGTGATTATAAATAAATACACCCCTTCTATAAATGTGCTGAGACTACATGCTGAAATAGTGCAGTCGTGTAAGCAGGAAGTTCATTACAGTTTCTACAGGAAGTCTGTTTCCACTATGGTGATTGTAGTCCTAAAGCTATTACTCCATAACTGTTGTAGCGGGATGGGCGATGCACAGAGACACGGAGGCGAAGGTAGCGCAAGAACTCAGGCTTTATTCTTGGTTTGGTAGAGTGTATGTCCCGGGGGTGTGTGTGTAGGTCCGCGGGGTCGGGCTGACGCCGTGACGCTAGTGGGGGCGTGGGGGGAATCCCGGAAGACGCCTCGGGGCTCTCGGGCAGTCCCTCAGCGCGCGGCTGCGTCCGTCTCCGGGCGGCGGTCCTCGTCCGTGTCGGTGCCTTCCGCGGAAGTACAGAAAGAGAAGAGAGAGAGAGAGAGAGATTAGTCATCCACAATAAAAAGGGGGGCACGAGTGAATACTCACTGAGGGTCTGCTCGAGCGCCAACCGTTTCGGTAAGTCGGTACTCCTCCTTCCCGGGCGGAAGGGCGTCCCTTTTATCTCCGCCATCCGGGTAGCGAGTGGTGGGATTCTTCCGTCCGATCCTCCAATCCCCGGACGGTACGGCATCGGTGGGTCCTCCCGGCATGGCGTCCCTTCCGGTTACTGCCAGGTCCAACGCGGGGCTGCCTGCTTCGTGCCGGTACGGCAGTTGGCAAAGGAGCGATCCCCTTTCTCCTCGCGCCGAGTGCCAGTCCGTCGCGACACTGTTCATATGAATTGAGGTCCAAAGCCATTTGATGGTTTTTCAGTGGTAGAGAGAGAGAGAGAGAGAGACCATTAGGTATGCTTATTGGCCTGTAATGGTTAAGGACAGTGTACTTATCATACAGAGTGCAAGCAGCGACTCTGACAAGTCTCTCTATGACATCATAACTAAAACTGTAAGGACTGTTCCCTTAATGCCAACAACATTTTCTAATCTAACAAGGAGAATAGTGTGATCTATAGTATCAAAAGCAACACAAGCAGAGAGGGTTAAGGGCCTTGCTCAAGGGCCCAACAGTGGCAGCTTGGCAGTGCTGGGGTTTGAACCCTCGACCTTCCGATCAGTAACCCAGGGTTTTAAGCCACCACCCCCTTAACGCTAAGCATTCAGCTGCCCGATCAAGTTCTTTGGGATCAGACGGTGATCCAATCATAGCTGGTATCTCTGGGAGGTTATTGATACAGCTCTGTGCGGTAGCTGACGCGGTTATAGGCGTGATAACTCTTACACCACAGCGACTGACTAACAGTTAACCCTGTTCTGATTATCGAGACATTCAATTAAACAGATATGTTCACAGATCACCAAACATCACACCTGGAAGATTACCAGATCGTCATACCTCAGCTTGTGCACAAACGATGGCAGAGACACGACGACTTCACACAAACACACACACAGGTAGTCTGAGTAGAAACGCCGGTGTATTTTACACGCAGCCTCGATCGCGACTTGAGTTTTGATTCGTTTATTGCTTTTCCGGGCATTTTGTATTCGCAGGGAGCGCATTCCGAGAGTCTGACCTACTCGATTGAGATAGATGACACTGTTCACCTGTTACATCTAACCAAAAACAAGTAAGAAACATTTATACACACCTATATATTTATTTTCCTCATTGCGATTATTCATTTTCACATTCACGTGTAAAAGCGTGACTCCGGACGCGTGTGTGTTTTCTTCTTGTTTTCCAGAGAATTTTTAGCTCCTGATTTCACTGTGGTCTCCCATGACGTGCATCGCAGCTCCACGACGAAGCACAGAGAGAAACCTGTAAGGCTCCTGCTCACTGCTCACATCACTAACGCACTGGTTATAGTTTTTCTCAGATCACAGTTGAATCATTGATATCAAGACTGTAGCTATAGTTTACATCAGGAAGTACTGACAGGGTGCGCTGGTATACTGACCGAATATGAGAGAAGTTGAATTTGGGGAAACCACTCGGAGCAGTCGTCGTGTTGAAGTATTTCAGTTTGGTTTTGTTTGATTTGTTCATCGCAGTTGAAAGTCTGTCAATTTCGACAATAAACCTGCTTTTCAATGGAGGTTGATTCATTCTGATTGCAACTGTAGGTAGAAAGATAGATTGGTGTATGTATAGATAGATGAAGAGATAGAGGCATGGATGGGTAAATGGATAGATGCAGATACAGGTGGAAGGAAACAGATGAATGGAAAGATTGGTAAGTGGATGGATAGATAGATGGATGGATGGACAGACAGAGATTTTGTTGGTTTTAACCAAAACCCCTCTCCAGTTCCTCTATCCAGGTATGGATGGATGAACAGATCAATGGATGGAAGGATTGATGGATGGATGGACAGAAGGATTGACCGATGGATGAATGGGTATGCAGGTGGATGGATGGTTGGATGGATGAACAGATGAACTGATGTATAGATTTGCATATGAATGGTTCTCTCTATAAGTCTGGATAGACAGACAGATAAATGGAGGTGTATATAAATAGAGCAGTATGTACATGGGTAGATAGGTTAGGTGAGGTTCAGCTTTATTGTCATTTGCAGAGTACAAGTACAGAGGCAATGAAATGCAGTTAGCGCCCCCGACAGACGGATGAATGAATAAACAGATGAGTAAAATGGGTTTTAAGCAGTGCTTTCTACAATGCTAGTCAGAGCTGGTTAGCCGTTTGCTGTGAACTGATCCGTCTGTTCCAGGTGTTGTGTCATTACTACGGCCGAGTCTCGGGTTATGAGGAATCTCTGGTGGCTCTGAGCACCTGTGATGGACTCAGGTATGTCATTACTCAGAATATAAAGTTTATTGTGGCTGATGAGACACCGCCACACCTTTATTTCCACTGACTGGCTAACTAGCTATAGATTTGTTCTTCACTTATTTCACCTGCTGCTCCTGTGTTTGTAATGAAAGGATCCCATTGTGTATACCACAACAAGGAAGTCCTTGTACCTGGCATGACTAAGCACATAGTGTTTATATATATTATATATTATATATATTATACCAATGATTTACATTAATAATAATAATGCGTTATTTATACAGAACTTAATTCTTTGTATTCTTTTCAAGGGGCGTCATTTTCATCGGCAACAAGAGTTACGCCCTCGAACCCGCTTTGCACGCCGCGAACAACGAGCACATCCTGTTTCCCCTGGAGAACAGTCGGTCGGACCCGTTTGTGTGTGGAGTGGACAGCGAACACGATTGCGGCGTGGACGTCTCCTGCGACCACACCTTCCCGATGGAGATGTTTTTACGGGTCAGAAAAGTATTGCCGTGTAGCTAACAGCCTGTGTGTTTTGGGAACGTTCCTCGTGTTCAGGGTCGGGTTACGCACAAGTCAAATTCCTGCGCTTCCTGTATTCAAATCATCGGCGTGAAGCGTCGTAGCTCCGGGTGACGCCAGAGTAGAAGATGTCTAGATCAGCAGTTCAAAATCTGGCTGAAGAATGGAATAGTGTTTTTTTTTTTTTACCTGCGTGTGAAATAAGAAACAATAATACGATGACATCTACCGATCGCATTAATCACTGCGTTTAACTGAACAAAATGGCTTCCACCCTCGTTATTCATCAGCACACAGAATAGCACTCGATCCAGCGCGCATCGTTCTTTTACATATTATTATTCTGTCTCGTGCTTCAACAGATACACGTGCGAAATGTATTGCTCTCCCTGTGCTTACGTTCAAGACGCTAAACTCTTGGTGTATTTATTGCTTTCGTTTATTGCTAACTTTGTGAATAAATATCTGTTCTTTTGGTCTCTCCGACAGAAAAAACGCAACCTGCCTCAGACCAGATACGTGGAGCTGGCGTTAGTAGTGGACAATCTGAGGGTAGGGGACTCGGACTTGTTTACATTTGTGTCAGTTGGCTACACGGTCAGATTGTGTTTTTGTTTACTGTTTATCTGTTTGTTTTCGTGCACAGTTTGTATACATGAAGAGCAACCGCGCTGCTGTGAGGGACGAAATGGTTCAGATTGCCAATTTATTGGACACGGTGAGAAACTCTGTCTTGGTATATACATGTGTATAATAGTAAAACACTCCAGGATGTGAGCGATCCTGACCCCGACCTCTCGGCCCTCTAGTACTACCAGCAGCTGAATATCCGCATCGTCCTGGTGGGGCTGGAGATTTTCGAGACGAGCAACCCGTTCGACGTGAATGAAGACCCGAGAGTGGTTTTAGGACAGTTTGTCAAGTGGAGGAAAGCGAACCTGACGTCACGCAGCGACATGGGCCAGCTCGTCGTGTAAGCGCATATGAGCACGTGATGATGCTGTGGATGACGTTCCATGTGATTCTTATGTGGAGAAGGGTAAAGCTTCGAGATGACTTTCAGGCAGATTTAGTAATACAATGTTCTAGTCGGTTCTAAAGGAAAGCGAAAGTGCTGTAATAAATAACTCCAACATTCACACCGTGTTCACGTTCCAGATATTCTGGATTCTCCAGGGTGTCTCCTCGAGTCTGTCTTTGTTCTTGAAGTAGTTCTTGCTGTCGTCTCCTGTGCGGTTTTATTCTTGTGTGTCTGTGTTTGTTCCTTTAAAGGGGTCGAACAGGAGCGTACAGTGGAGGGATTTTGGGCATGGCCTTCGTCGGGACTGTTTGCTCAGCGAGCAGCGGCGGTGGGATTAGCGTGGTCAGTAAACCAGTCATCATTCTGCTTCATGGAATTCCAAACATCATTACGGTTCCGTTTGGCGTTAAGTAGTCTGTTCCTCGAAGACTAACCCGAGCCCACGTCGTATTATTCATGCGTATCGTGACATCAGCACGGCTGACCGATGACGCAGCACGTAGTTAGTGACGGGGCTTGATGTACAGTCATCGAGGGCGAGAAGGTTATAATGTTCAATGTTTAAATTGTCAAATTTGTATCTTTTTTTTCTTTCAAAAGTTTCTTTATACCAAGATATTGTAAAAGAGCGATATCTGAGACTAGGTAAGGTCCAAGGGTCATTTGTTTAAGCGACTCAGGAGATGACTAGGTAGCGTGGCGTGTTGTTCTGAGAACACGCCCGACATGAGGAACTGGAAAAACAGGAATGACGAGAGAGAAAGCGAGAGGCTTGAAAATATTTGTAATGACGATGTGATTTCTTCACAGTATAGCAACAGTGGGTTTCAGTATTATTCCACGGTGCTGGCGCATGAGATGGGCCACAATCTAGGCATGACCCACGACGACAAATGCCAGTGTGACGGACACAACTGCATCATGCATTCGACCGCCACGTCAGTACCGCACACTCACTTATAGTTATAGACAAACGGATCGACGGCCTCTGACCAATCACAATCCAGAATTCTACATCCTAATCAATACAGCTTAGAGAATCGTACTTCCTTTTTAGCGGATCGACTCTGTTCAGCACGTGCAGTGGTACGGATTTTGAGAACCTGGTCTTGCGTGGAGGAGGCGTGTGTTTGCTGAACCAGCCGCCTCAGGACAGCGTCATCTCCGTGGCCAAGTGCGGCAACGGCATCCTCGAGGCGGGGGAAGACTGCGACTGCGGATCGCCCCAGGTACCGAAACCTAACGAACACGCACGCTATATGAAAACGGTCCTGAGCTCCAGTCCCGAGTTTGTCCGTGTACACAGAACTGAGCTGCTGGGATTTCAGATACGCTGTAAATCACTTATTCGCTCGTGAGACTAAAATAGGATGAATAAGACGAGCAGGACAAAAGTAATGGCGCCCGAGAAAAGGAAGCCGTGTTAGTGTGACTACAGCTGCGTTGGCGTCATATCAGTAGAGTGCCGCAGTTTGCCTTTTTTGGAGTTGGGCGTGGATAAATGTAAATGTACGTTATCTTGTCAAAAGATTGACCGATGAGGCTCAGTGATTGTAAATAGCTTTATTTTTCTGTATTTTTCTCATGTAAACCTTCATATGTATATGTGTGTATATCTATGTGTGTGTGTCGCATTGCAGAGCTGCAACAATAAATGCTGTAACGCGGCTACGTGCACTTTCACAAAGGGTTCAGCCTGCGCTGCTGGCCTCTGCTGCAAAGACTGTCAGGTACACACACACACACACACACACACACACACACTTTATCTCACGACCCATGTGAGGGACATTCCACTTTTGTAATTATTGACGTGTGTATCTCCTCCAGATTGTGGTGTCTGGTACGCCCTGCAGGCAGTCTGTGAACCAGTGCGACCTGCCGGAGTACTGCAACGGCACCTCCGCGTTCTGCCCTTCAGACTTCTATCTAATGGACGGCCTTACCTGCGAGGGCGGCACCGCCTACTGCTTCGAGGGCCGGTGCCAGACGCTGGACTACCAGTGCAAGCAGCTCTTCGGCCAAAGTACCTACCTTGTCTTTTACTTTTATAAAACCTGTAGGCAATTTCATACATACACGACATACACGTCGCATATATGACGAGATAAATGATCCACAGCGTTGGTGGAAGATGTCGATATTGAAATATTTTGCATTGTAATTCTAACCATGGAAAAAAATATTTTAATCCGCTGTTCCGTGTTTGTTATTATTATTATTATTATTTTAATTCCAGATGCAATAAAAGCCGACAATCGATGCTTCAGCTACGTGAATACACAGGGCACCATGTTCGGAAACTGCGGTTACTCCGGATCCAGTCTGGTCAAGTGTTCTGTGGAGTAAGTACAGCTCTCTATTCAATCACTATTCTAAAAGTACTTCGTTAGAGAGGCGATTTCATGCTGGAATGATTGAAAGCTGAATTCTGGATCGTGATTGGTCAGAAGGTTGTTGAGAGGGATGGTGAGGGAACGAGTGTAAGTGTAAGTGCAAACCTTAATGATCTTTAACGTTTGTTCTGCAGCAACTCCATGTGTGGGAAGGTACAGTGCACAAACTTTGACTCGAACTCTCCACCGGCCGGGGCAATCATCAGCGTCCAGGACATAGCACCAGGGGTCTCGTGCAGGAACGCCGATTTCAACCTGGGACCAGATGTCCTCGACCCAGGATACGTCAAAACAGGGACAGTGTGTGCTGCGGGCAGGGTGAGTACGCGTAGTACCTGGTGTATTCTTTTGTGCGTATTATTGCGCTAAACCTCGGCATTCTGACGCCAGCTTACATCATCACTACTACTATATAATAATACAAATGCAGGATGTAAACGTGAGTGTAAATAGCATACAAGAGCTGTGTTGGTGTTTCTCAGCATGGTAGAACCTACGGAAGTCCAGTCTGTGGCTCATTAGCTAGCTTTCACGCTAGGCGTCGGTGTTATATATATATACTGTATATAATGTGTGTGTGTGTGTGTGTGTAAATTTGTGTTTTTTTTTTTGTTTTTGGATGTTGGCCCTCAGGTCTGTGTGAACTTCCAGTGTGTGAATTCATCCGTGCTTACCCAAGGCCAGAAGTGTGATGCTGTAAAGGACTGCAGCAGCAATGGGGTGTGTATCGTAACGCCTGCTCAAGTCTGACGCTGCGTATGATTTTTTTTTTTTAAACTCATGATATTAAAATACATTTTAAACATCATACAAGACGAACCAAGGGGGTCGGAGGCGGGGGCAAGGGGGAGGAGGGGAGGCGGAGGGGGGGTGGGCGGGGGAGGAGGCAGAGAGAGAGAGAGAGAGAGAGAGAGAGAGAGGGAGAGAGGAGGGAGGAGAGAGAGAGAGAGAGAGAGAGGGAGTGAGGGAGAGAGGAGAGGGAGAGAGAGAGAGAGAAAAGGAGAGAGAGCATTGCTAATGAGTGAGCAGTTTAAGGGTTAAACGTCTTTGGGTAAGATGAGTGTGTCTTTGTGTGACGTGAGTGTGTTACGTTCCAGGTGTGTAATAATAAAACCCACGTCACTGCAACAATGGCTGGGCTCCTCCTTACTGCAATACATGGGGAAGAGGAGGAAGTGTGGATAGTGGACCGGCTCAAATCGGTACACACACACACACACAACACACACACACACACACACACACACACACACACACACACACACACACACACACACACACACACACACACACACACACACACACACACACACACACACACACACACACACACACCGGCTGTGGCGCAGTTGGTGAGCGGTTGTCCACTAATCGTGGGTTGGAGGTTCGATTCCCGCAGGCCGTGACTCACATGCAAAAGTGTCCTTGGGCAAGCTGAACCCAGACTGAGTTGCTCCCAAATGGCAAGTTAGCGCCTTGCATGGCAGCTCTACTACCACTGGTGTGAGTGTGTGTGTAAATGGTGAATGAGACACAGTGTAAAGCGCTTTTGGATAAAAGCGCATATATAAATACACATTTACCATTTTACCATATATATACACATATATAACACACATATATATACACACATATACACACAAAAATATATATATAAACACACACATACATACATACATATACACACATACACACATACACACATATACAACATACACACATACAAACATAACATACATAACATATACACACACACACACACACACACACAACACACACACACACATATGAATGAACTTAGTGTCTCTATAAGCATAACACAATAACACAAACACAATATTAACTCAAAAGTGTGACTAAAATCTCCTACATCCTGCACACATTATGATCTCGTGACCTCGATTTACATTGTAACTTCATTACGTTGCGCTCGATATAAATTTGACAGTAAAATGTGAAATAACCGTCTGCACTGGATCAAGTGCTATTCTAAGTGCTGCTGAATAATGAGTGCGGAAGCCATTTTGAGTCGCTTGAGGTTACTTCTTCTTTAAAATTGAATTGATGTTAGACGAGTACATTATATATATATAAATATATTATATACACACATTATTATTCTTATTATCGTATTATAAACAATGTATTCTCTTATAATACGGTAAAAGTACGAGCGGTGTGTTCTCTTCTCAGATTACACGCTGAGGAATGGCCTGTTGATCTTCTTCCTGTTGGTGCTGCCCGTTCTGGTGCTGCTGGTTTTCGGTTTTCTTTACATATTCAGACGGGACTCTCTCAACAGGTGCTTCAGACGCCGACGGTCCAAACAGCACAGGTAAAAACCCCAGTTTTAAATCCATACAATGGAGGCAAATCAGCGTCGCCTCGGTGACCACGGTTCTGTTCAGCAGTCATGTTTCGGAGTGTTTTAAAAGTCAATAAACCTACTTGCAGTTCTTAAATTGTAATAGGACAGTTTAAAAGCAGGCTTTATTCTGTCGCACTTCACAGGGCGAATGAAGCGAGCGCTCCGAGGAACGGCCAACCAAGCGGAAACGTGCAAAGACCTGCACGTCCTCCACTGCCGACGCAGGTTCCTCCTACGTATCCACAGGTAATCTCGAATACATTTACTCGTCTGGGCATCGCTTTTATCTCTGGCCTTCCTGAGATTTAAACAAACACGACGATGGGTAGGAGACCTCGGGGAAGACCCAGGACTAGGTGGAGAGATTATATTTCCACACTGGCCTGGGAACGCCTCGGGATCCCCCAGTCAGAGCTGGTTAATGTGGCTCAGGAAAGGGAAGTTTGGGGTCTCTTGCTGGAGCTGCTACCCCCGCGAACCGATTACGGATAAGCGGTTGAAGATGGATGGATGGATGGATGGATGGATGGATGGACGATGGGTAACTGAGCTCGGGTTTAGTCAGGGTCATAGCATGATGATTGGATTTTGTCGTGCTTCTAGTTAGAACTCGGATTGATTGTGAAGTCATTTTCTGGTTTTCTTCTTAATAAGCATGCCAGCAGGCACAAACGTGTGGAAGAGAAATAGTTGATCCGTCGATGCGGATGAGAAGTGTTGATTTCTCTAATATTGCTATGAAATATTGTCAGACTGAAGCTGTTCTGAAGGACATGCCCAGGTTTTCTGCTTAATATTAGCGTGTCATGGCTGCTGCTCATGGTGGAGGAGAAGGACCCATTGTTCTGTATTGTCTGCTTTATACAATGGGATGGCTTTATTTTTCTTGTACTAGCTGATTCATTTTATCCATCATATTGATGTTGTCTTTGGTGTTTGTTTCAGTATCCATCTGCCACCTCTGGAGCTCAGGCAAGGTAATATATATCAATTATACACACACATTACACATACATTATTTATTCATGAGCCTTCAGTAACGGATTGATCCTGGTCTGGTCTGAGTCTGGTTTAAATGACCGTACGCCCTCAAGTGTTCCTTACATAGCAAATGACTAAATGTAAATTCTTTCCTGCTGTGATGTTTATGTTTTCCGTTTGTTCTCACAGTTCTAACAGTCAGGGTTCTGGGGACGTGCAGCCTGCGATTTTTACTATTCAGTATCCCAGAAATGGACCTGGAGTTCCTCGACCCATTCCACCCAGGAACATCGTCACTTGAGCAAATTCAGAGAAGGATTTTTGTGGAAAGATGTGATGCTAATCACCACAGTGAAGAAATGACCTGCTAGGCCCCAGTATTATGTAATATAATTCTGTTAGTGACTATTCTATATATGTTTTTATTTTTTTTAATGGTTTGCATATTTGAGATTATTCAGTTATTATCTGGTTGTTGTTCTGGTTCCCTCATTACCTGGTTTTTTTTTTACACACACACACACACACACACACACACACACACACACACACACAGTGTCTATATAGTTAAGCAAATTTGACTGGTGTTACCTATTTTATCTAAGTTAAGCTATTTTACAAAGACTGAGTCTAAATATATATTTAAATTAAAATAAATCAATAAAGCAGGAAATCAGGATTTATGATTTAGTCAAGATCTACAAATCGGTGATGTTAATATTAGTATCAGTATCAGTGCCAAGCTGGGCTATGAAATTGACCTGGAACTTAGTGGAAGTAAAGAAAAGTTGAATCCATCTTCTGAGCGTAATCTGCCAGGTCGTCTATGGCAGCCCACAGAAGATTTGAAGTATGTTTACAGTCATCATTTTTGAACCATTTAAAAGCCAGGCATCACTGGATTCCCTGCGTCAAGATGAGTTCAATGCACTCTATGATGTCAATAAGATTGACATCAGGAAGAGTGTCAACCATCTTGGATCCTGTTTTTTTGCTCCTCCTCCTGCAAGTTTTGTCTGACGCTCACCAAATTTGGTAAATTTCATCTTCAGAGTAAGCCTCACAATATTGATCAAAAGAATTTTGAATATTTTAAACTATTTGCTCACAATGTGCAACCGAAGTCACCAAACAGGAAGTGAGGCTGTATCTAAACAACAACCTTGCACACTGACACAAAACTTGGTAGGCATCCTCAGGACTGTACCCTGAGACTGTCCGACAAATTTTGTGACAGCGCCACTTAATGGTCAACAATTACAATAACCCGTTCCCAAACGCTTCCATCTGAGTGCCATTTTTGCTACTCCTCGCTGTGTTCCTTTTTATAATCCATGTAAAATATTAAATGAAGGTTAAAGAGAAAATATTGGAGGTGAGGGTTATTTTAAGCTAGTGTGGTGTGATCATTTTAATGCACAGATTACTTTGTGGGGAAGTGCATACAATGATCAAAATGGGTAGGAGAAGTAATAGATTGTAATGAACTTGCATGCTTTAATGATGGAAGTGGCACAAAGAATAGATGTAGTTAGGGGAAGCAATTAGTTATTTTTTTTTTTTGCCTTTGTTTATTTATTCATTTTCATATGATTCATTTACATGTGATTCATTTACATATTCATGTAATTAATTTACATGTAATTCATTATTATGTGATTCATATTCATTCATGGTATTCATTTACATGTGATTCATTTTCATGTGATTCATATTCATGCCTGTGATTCATATTCATGTAATTAATTTACATATAATTCATTTTCATGTGTTTCATATTCATGTAATTCATTTACCTTTTCTCCCCTCCCTTCCCCAAATATTTCATTGAGAAGAAAAAATAACAATAATAACAATAATCATTGTCATTATCATTATCATTATCAATTAATTAAATAATTAATAAAAAAAAAAAAAGAATTCCCCCCCGCCCCCCCGGCTCATCATGGCTACTCAATAGCTGTTGCTGGTTATATAAAAATTATAAAACCCAAAAACTAAAGTAAAAATAAGAATATAAATAGCCAATTGGAGCTGAAGAGGGACAGCAATTAGTTATAAATGTAGAAATGATATTGCACAGTTTGGCCAGACAATGTGAATGAGAAGTACTTGATCATAGTACTATGGGATGTCATCATTATCCTCTCAGATGGAGAACTGGGATAAAACTGGTCAAATGAGCTTTAAAGCAGCAGACTGGGATCAATTTAAAGAATGATGTGAATTTAGAATGTTAAGGATGGAAAATGGTAAGTACATACTCAGCCTAGCAGTGAATAAACGTAAGTATCTGAAACATAGTTTATTACAGCTAATTTCAACAAGTGCAATTGTTCTGCATGTGTTGTAATGTTGTGGAATACCGCAGGTACAAAGTAGAACCAAACTCATTTTGTTGTTTGTTAAGGAGCCACAGAGCACACCTACAGATCTTTGCCCCACAGTATTGCCCACTTACAACACCACAAGATATTGTTCAGATGTACAGTCACACAACCAACGGTAAAGTGTTCATCGAGGTGTCAGGTATGACGCACACCTTTTCGATTTTTAACTCTACAACGCATGAACCAAGAAAACCTTCACAAGGGGATCAAAATGACCCGTACTGGATCAAATGGTTTTTTTTTCAAAAAATACATGTCCTATTAATGAAATAATTAAAAGAACTGATGATACATGAAATATTTAAAACATTTTTATTTGTTTTCTTTTCATTTATTTATGTACATGTTTAGATTGTGGATGGGAATTCAAAATTATTTACATACACAGCATGTCCAGTCAACCTTTTGAGCCCTCAACTTCCCTGTCACAAGAGTAATCCTCATCCCTCCTTTCTTCTGTACCATTATTGTGCCCTGAACATGCGGCATGTGGTTATGTGTGTGTGTGTGTGTGTGTAGTGGACAGTGTATATATTTGTGTGTGTGTGTGTGTGGTGGATATATATATATATATATATATATATATGTGTTTATTGTGTGTGTGTGTGTGTGTGTGTGTGTGTGGTGACAGTATGTGTGTGTGTTTGGTGTGTGTGTGTGGTGGACAGTATGTGTGGGGTGTGTGTGTGTGTGTGTGTGTGTGTGTGTGTGTGTGGTGGACAGTATATATATATATATATGTGTGTGTGTGTGTGTGTGTGTGTGGTGGACTGTATGTGTGTGTGTGGTGGACAGTATTGTGTGTGTGTGTGTGTGTGTGTGGTGGAATATTATATATGTGTGTGTGTGTGTGTGTGTGTGTGTGTGTGTGTGGTGGACAGTATGTGTGTGTGTTTGTGTGTGTGTGTGGTGGACAGTATGTGTGTGTGTGTGTGTGTGTGTGTGTGTGTGTGTGTGTGTGTGTGTGTGTGTGGTGGACAGTACTCTAACTTGTCCGTTACTTCCGTTAACTCGGTGTAGTGCAGGATCAGGGTCAGGGTCAGGGTTAGGGTCACGGTCAGGGAACTGTAATGCGGACACGCCCTGACTGGAACTACTTCCTGTGTACATTTACTGAACAGTTTGAGTGACGTTAGATCAAAAGGAAATCGTAACGGGGGAAAATAACTTTCTGAGAAAATGTGAGAAAGTAGTGTTTTATTTTCATCACAAACGCCATCGGTACGATTTAAGGCGAAAATTTATTTTTTCCCCCTCTAGCGCCATCTGGGTTCAATCCCAAATACAAGCTCTTAGTGATGCAGTGCAGTGTAATGTAGTGTAGTGCACTTCTCTTATGTAGGAAGCTGATTGGGTGGCGGCAGCTACGGCAACTCGTAAAGGTCAATTTCCGTGACAGTAGCCCTGTTCGCGCGAAGGGAACAATGATGTCGGAGCAGGACGCTCTGAAGAGGAACCGCGGGGGAGTGCAGCGGGTGGAAGGAAAACTACGCGCCAGTGTGGAGAGAGGAGACTACTATGAGGCCCATCAAATGTACCGGACCTTATTCTTTAGGTAAGGCTTCTGAGTTATCGCGGAGAAACGTTCATTAAAGCAGCGGAATCCGCTCGTGGCCTGGCTTTTCCAGATCTTTCTCTCCTTGTCAACGAAGCGGCGTTCGTTTCCTTATGACGATTGGCTACACTCGCGGCGGTGGTCCCACCTCTCGGATCAGTCCTGGTCTCTGATTGGTTCGACTCGCCGTCACTCGACCTCCCTTGGACGCCTGTTGGCTAGCAGCGTCTTCCTGTAGCAGACCTGACCCAGCACAAGGGCGGTTTATAAAATGGGGTTGGATTTGGTGAAGAAAGAGTCTGCACTGCACCCTGACCATTCAGACCATTATATATCTTTATTATGAACATTACAAGCTATGAATTCTAATTCACTACATGACTATTCAACTGGAAACCCTATCAAACCTTCCAGCTGCTTTTGATCTAGAACTGTCCAGTTTCTTTTAGTCTTCACTTCACTGTCGTTTTATGACGTCTGTATTTGTTTCTTTTGACTGTCCCCAGGTACACGTCTCAGTCGAAGCACGCAGAAGCCCGGGAGCTGATGTACAACGGAGCGTTGCTCTTCTTTAGTTATAACCAGGTATTCTATTCCTTGTGTTCCAGCTGTAATGATCCTGTCATTTTCCATCTTGTTGTTATTCGTGTACCACGCCAACATGCAAAACACGCCGTCGAGTCTGGAACCAGAACGCACTCGCACCCGGGGCGTTTTTCAGAGAGCGCAGACTCCCCCGTGAAGCGTTTATGACACTCAGAAAACCCCGAGTCTGCCCGAACGATCGGCGGTGCGTGCGTACGGGTATCGGAGCACTTCACGTCTGCGAGCACTCTGTCGCAGGTTCCTGGTATTCAAGCGTCCCTAGTTGTGTCGAAATGTCCCGTTCTTCGCTAATGAGGTAGATCGTAAATCTCTGACCGCACGTCTTGTCGTCCACAGCAAAACAGCGCCGCAGACCTGTCCATGCTCGTCCTGGAGGCTTTAGAGAAGTCCGAGGCTGACGTCGAGGAGGACGTGCTGGGTGAGTGATGTACGGCCGTGTCTAATCTCGTCGTCTGACGCGCCGTGTTGAGAAAGGGTGTCGTTTTACATTTCACATAGACGAGCAGGTCGAGATGTTGGACTGTGTGGAACGATCGACGGTTTGAACTCCTGTTCTGTGACGTGAAGTACACGCGTGTTTTCTTTTTTCCGCAGAGCAACTGGTCAAGCTGTTTAGCATGATGGACCCGAATTCTCCCGAGAGGGTGGCGTTCGTCTCGCGGGCGCTCAAGTGGTCGACGGGCGGCTCAGGGAAGCTGGGACACCCCAAATTACACCAGCTGCTGGCAGTCACACTGTGGAAGGGTATTTCTGCACCGTACACCGTTTCAGTGTGGCCTTCAGCGCTGTTCTGTTCTGTCTCGGTGAGGTTCCTCAGCTAACTTCCTGTCCGCCGTTCGATTTGTTTAGAACAAAACTACAGCGAGTCTCGCTACCACTTCCTGCACTCTTCAGACGGCGAGGGCTGCGCTCAGATGCTGGTGGAATACTCTGCCGCTCGCGGTTTTCGCAGCGAGGTCGACATGTTTGTGGCTCAGGCCGTCTTACAGTAAGTGCACATAATGCTGGAGTAGTTGTATTATTATTATTATTATTATTATTATTATTATTATTATTATTATTTATTAGAAGGAGTTTATTTGTAAATGCTGTATATCTGTATGGACAGAAAGGTGGTTCAGCTCTAAAAGCGTAGAGACGGTTTTATTTACCGTGTGTAATTTGAGACCGGACATATTTTATAAACCTGTCGAGATCGGATCTAAATTAAATCTAATTTGAATCTGTTGTATTTGCAGGTTCCTCTGCCTAAAGAACAAAATGAGCGCCTCGGTGGTGTTCACCACGTACACGCAGAAGCACCCGTCCATAGAGAAAGGTCCTCCGTTTGTGCAGCCGCTCCTCAACTTCCTCTGGTTCCTGCTGTTGGCGGTGGACGGGTACGAGCGGCGTGATCGGATCACGTCTGATCACTTTCGGCGTCTTGTAGGGCTGCTTTCACGCCTGAGTTTTACAGGAGAGTCGCTGGACAGATACTAGTACTAGCGAGTACTCCCTAGATTCGATGTATTATTCTTCGTGATGTAGGTGAAATCAAGACGACCAACTCCAGCGATGGCGACGTTGTGAGTCGTCACTGTAGTCACGTCACACACCAAACATACACGCCGCGTGGTGGGGTTTTTAAGTCCCGTTACAACGCGGAATCTCCGAAACGAACGTTAAATGTAAACTCTAACAGGCCTCGTTTATTTATATATATATATATACTTTATGTATGTATATGTGTCTCAGCATACGATCCAGTAGAAATTTATCAGAGGATCACGTGTCAAACGTGCGCTGGAGGATTTAAAACAAAAGGCAAAAGCGTGAAAGCATCCGAACTCAGTGATTTTACAGCACCACCCCAGCAGTGTGTGTGTGTGTTCATCTCCTGGTGTGTGTGTGTGTGTGTGTGTGTGTGTGTGTGTTCCCAGTGGGAAGCTGACAGTCTTTACAGTATTATGTGACCAGTATCAGCCATCGCTGAAGAGGGACCCCATGTACAACGAGGTACACCCACTACACTCTTACACACCCTCGCACCGCCCAGTTCTGCTTTCTGATTGGTCAGAAGGATTAATCCTGTAGAACAGGTTTACAGTGTCGGTACAGGTGTGGGTGTCGGCTTGGCTTGGTTGCAGCACCTCGCCGTCGATTAGTTTCCTATAACCCTGCAGTGTTTGAATAAATCCCAGTACGTTCCGACGTCTGTATCTCGGCTGTATCGCAGGAAGATGATAAACTGGGACGATTTCCGACTTCACTGTTGATCTGTTCGGGTTTCTTTCTCCTCAGTACCTGGACAGAATAGGGCAGCTGTTCTTCGGCGTTCCACCCAAACAGTCCTCATCATACGGCGGCCTACTAGGTACGTCCTTAAACCTACTTATTTGTTAAAACGTGTTGGAATGCCAGAGAGAAGCCCCGCCCCCTTCCCATCTCGGATCAGTTTCCTGTGCGGGGTCTGAGATTGTGACGAGTTATTTACCGTGCTCCGTTCTAACGTTACAGGGAACCTCTTGAACAGTCTAATGGGGTCGGGTGAGGAGGAGGACGGTGAAGAAGTTCATGAGGACAGCAGCCCCATCGAGCTGGACTGAACATCACACACCTCCGAACACAACCTGTAGAACACAACACCTGAACTGAATCAAACTCCACTTCTTTGGGTTTTTTTTTTTGCACCCCTGTTTGACCACATGTCCTGGAATGAGTACCTGCAGTTTTTTTTGTATTTTATTTAATTACATTTTTTAGTTTTTCATTTCTTTGCCCTTCTATAGTGTTCAGAAGAGGTGATCGAAACAATTTCTGGACTACTATTACATCATCAGCACCACGCACACCACCCCCTCTCAGCTAATGAATAAATAAACTGTCGTGAGACGGAAGAACATTCGAAGTGTAATCATGACAGTCCAGCCCAAACAGGACGAATTGTTGGTATGAGTTAACAGCGACGACGTGGTCCTCATACCGCGTGGTGCGAGTTTAGCGTGTGTTAGTATCGCCGTCGACAGGAAGTGACACTCAAAGCAAACTGTGAAAATATCTACAGCACCTTCCTCCAATACGAGTTCCGAAACACGTTAAACAGAGTATATAATGGAGAGCGAGTTCAGTTGGGCGAGCACTGAGACACGCCCACTTCCTTTCGACAGCGCAGACACTTCGCTCACAGGTCGAGGTCGATGAAGCGAAGTGAAGCGTCCCGTCAGGTCGATTACTTCTGGTTCACACGTACGTCTAGAGGAGTAAACATGCTACAGCCACGCCCCGTGCGTACGTAAACTCTGACCTTTTGCTTTGAAAACGTTTACTAACGTAGAAGACGTGTTTCTAAAACCGAACACTAACTGTATACTAAGTTGAACCGGTTAGTGTTAGTACGCGTAGTCTAAAATAGTAAACGAGTACGTGATTCGCTAGTTTGTGTGTTCAGTTGCGTACAGTGTGACATGGTGCTCTACTGCCCCCACTGGTCATGTTGGTATTGCAGCACACAGACATGTTGTGTAGCACTTAGCTAATTTCCCAATGTGCTCATCCACACGGCGGCCATCTTGTGTAGTTCAAAGCAAGCAGAATCATTTCGGGATCGGGACTGTTGTGTATCGATGCATCCATAATGAATAATATTTCTATAATTAAAGTGGAACACGTGAGTACACACCCATCACAGCAGAGGTGTTTGCTGGATTTTTACTATTTGTTTGTGTGTGTGTGTGTGTGTGTGTGTGTGGGGGGGGTGTCAAAACTTGTCCATACATGCTTTGCAAGAGCAAATAAATAAATAAGGATGGGGTAAAACTTTCACTTGTTCCTCTTCTAGACGGAGAGAGAGAACTAGAACCGAGGTTATTAACTGGACCGAGACGTAACCATGGTGATGACGACAGAGATTTATCAAACATAGCAAAGAACAATCACATGACCTTCATAATACTTATGATATTTATTTAAACAGAGTGATTATTAGTGAGGTGAAATGTGGAACTATCAAATGTATAACGTACTCAAGAAAAGCACACGGTGACATCAAACACTTTTTTTTTTACCTCCCAACCAATCAGGTCGCAGGACAATGCGAGAGCCATTTTTATTCACATCAGCACAGAAAGCGTGACCGCTGGCACGTCTCAGTAACGAGTGTGTGTGCGGCGCGGCGCTACGAGTTTACAGGTTTAAAAGAGAATTAAAGTTGGAATATAAAGTCTCACACACACACACACACACACACACACTGAGTAATCATTGCTGTGAAGGTGAAGTGACGTTTCTGATCGTTTCTTTGGAGACAGGAAGGTCAGGAATACATCCGTCCTCAGCGTCTCCAACCTGTGTGGAAACCGGGAGGTCAAAGGTCAGGCCCGTGACTGCAAGGAGAGCCGCAGGAGCATGTCGGAGAGGTGAGGCATGTCGGGCTGCTGGGCCTGGTGCCGGATGTGCTCCAGTGTGCGCACCTACAACACACACACGAATTTATAGTTCCACCAAAATATTTACAACTGCGCGTGTGTGTGTGTGTGTGTGTGTGTGTGTGTGTCTAACCGAGGCACGTGTATCGCAGTAGCCGTTCTTATGGCTCAGGTTCCACAGATTAATGGCGAGTTGGTTGAGTTTGTTGTTACACAGATCTCCATGAGCCAATAAACAGCTGAAGAGAGAGAAGGCGAGAGATCCCTGCCGGCGTGCTCCCTGAAACACACACACACACACAGCTTTATAATGAAAACTGCAATACAATATGATTTTACATCCGTTAGTAATAATTCTAGAATGATGTGCTTGCTCTGACCTCGTCTTGGCTCAGAGTCTTCAGGTAATCCAGCACCTGGCCAATCAGAGTGTCACACACTCGACTGATCTCGGCGATAAACTTGGGGTCGCCGCCGTACAGCGTCTCGTTAGAGTCCACTACACACGAGATACGGGTGTTATTGATTACCACGTCACACCCGACAACTCTTAGGGTTTTTCCTAGAATATGAAGTGTTTCAGAATGACATTGGTGTGTGTGTGTGTGTGTGTGTGTGTACCTTTAGGAATGGTGTAGAGATAGCTCTCCTGACTCATGGCAGCCAGCAGCGGTAATGCGCTGACGTACACACGCACTTTAGCGTCGCTGTTGTCCTCCCACGTGTAATCCTGCACCATGTTCAACAATCCTCTCACCAAGTACAACACGCCCTGCTCAGGGTGGTCCTGTCTCACACACACACACACACACACACACACACACACACACTATTATTAAAAATATAAACAATTCTTATTCTTTTAATGAAGGTCATTTTGACGCTTTCTGTGTGTGTGTGTGTGTGTGTGTGTGTAACGTAAACAGTGACCTTACCGGCACCACCAGCAGCGTGGACAGGAAGTTGTTGATGAAGTCGAGGAGAAAGGGTTCAGAGGAACGCTGTTTACCCTCGACACTAATGACACGTGGCACTTCAGGCAAAATACTGACCGCTGCCTTCAGAAACGAATCGGCTGAGAGAGGGGGGGGGGGATATTGGGGGAGAGGGAGAGAGAGAGAGAGAGATTGAGAGGGAGAGAGAGAGATTGAGAGAGAGAGAGAGGGAGTGAGAGATTGAGAGAGAGAGAGATTGAGAGAGGGAGAGAGAGATTGAGAGAGAGAGAGAGGGAGTGAGAGAGATTGAGAGAGAGAGAGAGTAGAGAGGAGAGAGAGATTGAGAGAGGGAGAGAGGGAGTGAGAGAGAGAGAGAGAGAGAGAGAGAGAGAGAGAGAGAGAGAGAGAATCTCGCTGTGTCCCCTGCAGACTGATTCATTCGTTTATATGAGATCACGTGTAAATGAGACGTCCTCACCTTGGGAAAGACACTGATTGGCCAACGCCACCTGTCCTGAGAGCAGGTAAAGATGGAGGCGACTGAAGATGCTCCCGAGAGACGGAATGGTGATGAAGCTGTACGCCGCGCACGCCTGCAACGAGTAACACAACTCCGTCACATACACACACGGACCCCGAGCGCGGCGGAACGCTAAAACGAGGAGACGGACGGACCCGGACGAACGCAGCCGTCTTGCGCGAGTGGTTCCCGCCCATCACTCGTCTCGTCTCCATGGACAAAAGGTTCACCGTCTGAGGAAAAGGACCAGACGTCAGAACAAAACGTACCCATGCGTCCACGCGCTCACCCGGGTTCGAGGAACTCACGTGAATAAGCTGAACGACGACCGGCTCCAGGTTGCAGAACGTGGCTCTGGCCTCCACGCAGAAGCTCAACTGCTGCTCGAAGTCCCGGCCGAAAGACACCTGCACGCACGGACAGAACACCTGAGAGACGGCTAGAGCAGAGAAATACCGCTCGAGCACCGAGAGCACGCAGACTGACCATGCGGACGAAACCGTTGATCAGCAGAGCGAGAGCTCTTTTCTCATCTTCCACCGTGAGGGCGCTGAGGACGGAGACAAGGACGTGAACTTCACACACACACACACACACACACACACTAATACAGTATCGATACTAGACAGCGGTCAGGGCGATGTACTTGACGGAGTCGTGCATGGTTTTACAGACGTGCAGCAGAGCGTTGAGGATGACGGGATCGCGAGTCGGCTCCTGCTGATGTCTACACACAGAGCACAAAGAAATCAAACACATTTCACATTATTCTCATTCTTAATCTGAGCCACGATCGCTCCTCGGGTCGATCCGTGTGGAGCACAAGTGTAGTGAAAGAGAGGACTCGCTTGATGAAGACGTCCATGATGGATTTACAGACTTCCACTCGCACGCTGTCTTTCTGGAACATGTCCAAGAAGGGCAGGAACTTCTCCTGAGGAGCGAACACACACACACACACACACACACACACACACACATCAGGGATGTCGTTATTGTTTTTGTTTTATTTTAACCGAACAGGACACGAGGAAGCGCTCACCATGGAGAAGAGGACGGAGAAGTTGTGAAAATACGCGAGGATCTTCGTCATCACCGACTGCAACTACGAGACGACAGATCCGGCGTTAGTATCGGCGTGTGTGCGTGTATGACTCAGACGAGCGCGCCGTACCTGCGGATAAGCGTCCTCGAACGCGCGGTCGGGCGTCATGTGCTTGATGATGTCGGCCAGCACGGTGTTCACCTCTCGTTTCTGTAATCACGACACGAGACAAATGTGGTGAATAGCGCACGGCGTTTTGGGGTCACTAACTGTTCGGGCTGCTGACTCACGGTGAAGTGACGGCAGGTGAACTCCACCCAGATCTCAGCGCAGGTGATGTAGTCCTGAAAGACACACACACACACACACGGGCTTTGGTGGACTAATGTAACACGTACACGAGAACGTGAACGTTATTTAGCGGCGTACCTGCGGGCTGCGCACTTTCGTGATGACCTTCCAGGCCTCGTTAAGGACGGGCAGCCTCTCGCTCTCGGGAGGGTCGGCACAGGCCAAACTCCGGCCCAGAGAACCGAAGAGCAGGTGCTGGAGATGGGAGACGGGGTCAGAAGAAGAAGAAGGATAGAAGAAGGATAGAAGAATGAACGAGTGCTGCGATACTATGTCTCTTTACCTTGGGAAACCCGGCCTCGTCACACTCCTTGATCATAGAGATAAAATCGGTGGCTCTCGCGGCAACGAACTCGGCCCGGAAAGCCCACATGATGGAGTTCAGCAGGAGAGCGCTGTGTGGAAACACCTGCTTTAGTTCTGAAACACGTCTCGGGTTCTAGTTTAAGAGAGAGAGTCTTACTTGTTGCCCAGCTTCTTGCACCTCTCCATCATTTCTGTCAGCAGCACCTGGTCAAGACGAGCAGAAGGATCAGCGCTTTGACGGGTTAGCGGTTATACCCACGTGTGTGTGTGTGTGTGTGTGTGTTTACATCAGGTGCTCGGTAGGCCACACACTGCAGGATCCAGTGGATGGCAGGAGAATACAGCGTGAGGTAGACGGGAATCTCCACCCTCTGGATGACCAGCTGGTTCTGAACGCTGTCGCCGTGAATCTGTCTGAAGGACGCCAGGAGGTCGAAGAAGTTCTTGTTCAGGCTGTCCTTGAGCTGCGGCGCTACCTCCATGCCCACCTGCGCCGACGATGGTTCAAACAGTCACGAAAAGAGCGCTCCTGACACACTGTGATTTCACCGTGACGACGTACTCACCCTGCACAGGTAGGCTCGGGCGTACACGCCGACTAGAGGGTCTCCGATGCCTCGGATCATCGCCGTGAGCCGCGGAAGAGTCTCCTGAATCCCGCTGAGAGGGAGGAAGAGGTTAAAACCGCGACGGAACCGATCCGACCGGAAAAAACGATTCGCCGCCACTCACCGTTTGTTCACGAACCGGTTGCACTTCAGTATAGCGGCCTCCACGTACCTACGCCACACGTTAAGGACCTCGACGTACGCACGTGTAAATCGATCAATCAATCAATCAATAGTTCAACTGGGAAGTGAAGCGGGTGAGAAAGGATACAGGCGAGGGATGAGTTCTCTGATGGAGGCGATTTTGAAGAACCAGTTGAGGCACGTCTCTTTAGCCGTGTCGTTCACATCCTCCACGGAGAACGAGTCTAAACGGGGGATAAGGGAAAAACGATCCATGGTGTGCTGTTTCTTTTGAAGCGCAGGAGCTGATTGAAACGCTGAGAACGCGTGTTCGTGTTACCTGGAAGTGGAGCAGGATCCGAGCACATGGACCAGATTCTTTCGTACACCAGACGACCTGGAGCAACAAGAGGAGGAGGTCCTGAGCAATCTAGCGAACATAAACACCACGCACACGACCCGCCCCGCCCCGCCGGCGCTCTTTTACCGAAAGTGTCCAGGATGTCGGTGATGAGGACGAACTTGCTGGGGTAGAACAGGATGACGGACGTGTCCGAAAGCAGCTTGGAGCACTGAGAAGAAGGAGGTGGATTTAAAGGAGAAAAACACGTGACACGTCCGCGTTCACACGCACGGAAACGACTCGCTGACCTGAATGACGATCTTGAGCGCTTTGACTTTCTGGTCTGAAGCCCAAGCTTCTTTTAGGGACTGATTCAGTTCCTCGATCCGGTTCACGTAATCCTGCTGAGAGAGGTTCAGCAGCTCCCTCTGAGAGCCCTGACACACACACACACACACACACACACACACACACACATGATGATCCCTGTAATAACAAATACATCTCTCTGATTGTTGTTCCACACTCACGTCCTCCAGGTCGTCTAACTCCTCCAGACGAGTGCGCACTTTCTCCGAGACTGCAGAGCTGGGGCTGGTGGCTTTACCTTTCACCACACACACACACACACACACACACCTTGTTGATTAGAGAACACATTGACTACACAGGAAGGCTACAGTAACTCAAAAGCATCTCTGAAGGTTTGAAGCGTGGAGGCGGATGAGCTCCAGGAGCAGAGACCATCTCTCGGGAGAAGTCGTGATACGGTACGGCTCACCTTCACGCAAGCTTTCACTCAGACATTTTCTTTCAGCTCGACTTACTTTTCTCCGAGCCCATGAAGAGATTCTGTTCAGGGAAAGAAAACAAAGTGAACACACGGTGACGCCGGACTCGTGTCTGAAGGCTGTACGAGCTGAGATTCTTACTATCGAGAGCTTCTCGGTGGTCGTGAACCTGGCCAGGATCTCGCCCCGTTTCGCGGACCACGGCTCAAAGTCGCAGCCCACTTCCTCTTCTTTCTCCCTCCGCTTCCTCCCGAGCTCCTGGAAGATTTTTTTTGGAAACAACAGAGTAAGAAATCCACACTTCTCCACAGGCTAAGATCCCAACCCCCTCCCCCTAACCCCCTCGGAGTCTCACCAAGGAAGAGCTGCTGTGAGACAGCGCAGGAGTTTCGACGGCCGAGGACGCGGCGGCGAAGAGGGACAGAGGGTCCGTGCCTTCCAGCATGGAGCTCAGAGGGTCGGGAGCGACAGAGCTACAGGAAGACGACGAGGACGAAGACGTGCTGCCTTTCCGTGCTCCACGCCGAGATTTGGAATCCGTCACCTGCGGAAAGCGCAGAGAGACCACAACATAGACTCGTGTTTGAATCGTGTCTATCGTACAGGCTCCGGGGTCGCCTCCTCACGCCGTACTCACCGTAATGGGTTTAAGCGGATGGTAATCGCCGCTCTGGACGGACACGGCCGAAGCACGGCAGCTCCGCAACTCCGCGTCGTAGCTGCGCGTGCGGGAATGCCTGGCGGTAGAACCGAGAAGGATGGGTTATCGGGGAATCGAGTCCGTTCCTGTTCTCACTTGTGTTACAGCAGATATAGAAACGGCTCCATCGCCGGCAGTGGGATATTATACTTTTATATATATATATATATAATGGAAAATAATCATCACTTCAGGTGCCTACAGTGACGTCACTTCATCACACCAGCCTGCTGTTGATTATTTTCCTCTAACTGCACTACACACACACACAGTGTTTCAGTCCTTATTAATGAACCAATCAACAGAATCTAGCAGTGGTATATCATTTAGAGGATTTCTTTCATTAATTACAGCTGGGTTTATATTTATATTTATTTATGATATTATTGGAAGCCTGTGCTGGATTCGCAGGAAGGTAAGACAGCGTGTGTGTGTGTGTGTGTGTATATATATATATATATATATTTATGTATATACTCCGCGTGTATATACATAATATATCCATATATATATAAATAAAATGTGAAAAGTTTATGCTCTCGGGATGTAAATAGGGAACAGTTTCTCACCACTGAACGGAAGCCATCTTGTAATCAGAGTCATGTGATCAACCCGGAAGTTGGGTAAAGAACTGGGTACGGTCGCCTATCAAAATAAAAGTCTGCAACTCTGGCTCAGCGAATAGGATTTTTCTTGTTCGTTTTTTTTGTTTGTTAGTACTTTATTGAAAATAGAAAAAAAACCTGTATAGGATAAATAAAACATTAAAAGTATAACGGTAAATGCAAAACAAGAAATGGGTGAACACTTTAGTACGACACTTAATAAATAACCGCATTAATACCCAGCTCTTGATTAGTATCCTCAGGTGTTAAAGAAATACTGATACTTGTTTAATTGTATTTTTTGTTACCGAGTGACTGTAGAGGACAGTGTGTGATCTACTAAATCCAATAATAACACATATTCATAAACATATACTACCAGGAGCAACGTTCGAAAAGGTTGTAGCTCCATAGCTTGGCACATGTTTGTGTAGGAACCACGTTCATTTTCGGCCTGGTCACATTTTCGGCCTGGTATTGAGACAGCACCAGTTAAAGTCGTAAATGACGGAGTACTGGCCTCTGATCGGAGTTGTTCTTGTAGACCCAAGTGATGACTTCTATATAGATTCTAAAGTTTAGTGTTCCCCAAGGTACTGTTTTTCTGTTTCAGGCCCCGCTGCTCTTTTCTCTATCTATCTATCTATCTATCTATCTATCTGTGACTTTGTGGTAGTTATTCCTCAACATGGTGTTAGTTTCCACTGCTATGCTGACAACACACAGCTGTTTCAGCAAAGACAGATGTTTGTGTTTACTGTCATGTTTGTGAGTACACTTCTACACCTGTATAGTGTAATATCGTGTAATCCGGTGTCGCCCAAAACAGGACCAGGGCCCAGGGTTCTTCCTCATGCTGGAGATCTTCCTCACCGCTGTGGATGTCTGCAGTGCAGCTGTGGATGTTGGTTCTTGATAGAACTGGAGTGGGACGTGACGGAGTTCCTTTGAGGAAGATGGTGGAGGGGTGCAAGGAAAATGGGAAGGAAATAAACTTCTCTAAGGTAACAAAGCAGACAGTCTTTGGTGTAAACTTGTTATTTTATTTCATGTTTTTCCACAACAACAACAACAAAAGCCGTGTCTTCACGTCCAAGACAGAGACGACACCAGGCTCAGAGACATTACAGCTGGAGCGGTCATTATGCTTGATTTCGCGAATGAATCTAATGAGGGAAATCGTTACAGTTTGTGCATCGCTTTTACTTCAATGTAAAATGTAATACCAAAAATGACTGGTAGCTCGTTCGGTGAAATGAGGCGTGCGTTCACCGTTTAGTCACCATCTTCAGCTTTTAATGGAGTTGTGTGGGCGGGGCTAAACGTTTGAATCATACGAGCAGAAGCGTTACAATCGAACAGATCAACCGACGCGGTGAAGAGAACGTTTACATGAAGTTAGTAAATAATACACCGCCGAGGGAAGCGTGTGACATGCTGCGTTTATTTCATGCGAAGTGTGTGACGTTAAATGACAAAGTCAGAGTCAACAACTGGTAATTACGACGTTTAAACCAGCGTAGAAATGCTCGGCAAGCGCCGTTTCAGCAAAACGTTCACCACAGCAGGGTTCAGAGAGATCTAGCAAGCTTGGTTCTCTCTCTCTCTCTCTCTCACTATTAACGGTTGTAGAATTGGGACGAGACCCACGCCAGGCCCCATTTCAGGTTGGTGAGCATAAACTTGAGCGCTTTGGTCCACTGCTCCTCGGAGTTGAACTGCGTTTTAATGGAGTACGATCCTCCGCTTCCGCCCGTGTCCTCGATCTTCCCCTTGTCCACGTCCATTCTGCTCCGAGAAGACACAAAGAAAAGACAGGATGAAAACCGTCCGAGCCACCACCAATGTGAGATGGAGGAAAGGGGCGGGGCTTTATTCTAGAACAGATGAACGAGTGACTTCACCTGTACGGTAGGCAGAACCCCGTGTCGCCTTTCTCCACTTCCTCTTTAAACTGCTGCACGCAGTCTAGAAATGCCACCATGGCATGGTCGAACTTGTTATCCCAGAAGAAGCGCAGTCCTCCCGAGCAGTACAGCGGCAACTCCTGTGACATCCACAGGACGCGACACAACACTTATCATTAAAGAGTCTAGATCCTCTCAGCCAATCACAGCTCTCTCTCTCTCTCTTACCTTGGACTTGTCTGTGAGGGACTCCAGGTACGAGTGGTTCCCGTAAGGAACGAGCCGATATCTGTAAGTTTACACACGATTATGATTTTAATTAATAAATAAATATATATATATATATATATATATATATATATATATATATATATATATAATATATATATATATATATAAAAATAAATAAATATAAGCAGGTCATGCGGTCTAGGAATGCCCAGTTTGTTGATGTGAGAGTGGCGGTACCTCTGGAAGCGCAGCCCCATCTTGTTTGCGAGAGCGTGCAGCAGCAGGACAGTCTGACCCCAGGCAGCGTTAATCTCGTTCCACTCCACAGGAACGCTGGGTAATCGCCCCAGACGGAAATTATTTATCGTCCCGAACTGCCCGCTGTGCCTGAAAAGAGGACCGTGCAGGACGAGGTAAAGATACAGCGCGCACATGTAACAGAGTTATAAATGTAGTTTAGTGTTTGTATGTGATTTTCGCCGTAATTAAGCAGCTGTATTGAGATTGATGTTTTGGAGCCCCCTTTGGAGAAACGGTGTACTGCAGCTCTGCTACTTTTTGTCCAGGTGTTGTTGCCGTACCCGTACCCCGTTATGCTTTGCATTGGGTAGGTTGACTGTATAAAGCACTCCCCACTTTGTTTTAATTTTGTAACTGTAAAATGTTGTTTAAGTTGAAAACTTCGACATATCACTTATGTTATATTACTTTACATGTATTGTTAGGATTTGGGTGCGTTTCTAGCAACTTGGAGAAAGTTTATTTATGTTTTCATTATGACCACGAGGTCACACACTGAGTCACGTGACTAGCTGTAAACTCCGCTAGCAACTTTCCATGCATTCAGTGTAGTTTAGTTTAGTGTGCATGGAAAGTACAATTCAGTCAATGAATTAGCAATGAATCTACAGTTAGTTTAGTATTATGTGTATGGATTATCTCTGTCTTCGTCTGTGAATGTTTAGTGAGTCTCTATTTGTAATGAATTTGTTCTGTGCACCTGAACGCTCCATGTTGCATGTCTCCCTTTCTAGTAGGGCTGACAGTGATGATATGAATGATGCATCTAATATAACCCATTCAATTTAGTGTACTTCCTTTTATTTTGTTTGCGCAGATGCTGTTTTATGTACGCCAGTGCCTGAAGGCATATGTTGTTTTGGTTTTTCCAAAGGTATGTTGCTCCATATGTAAAATGTGAATTAGTTATAGTTATAGTAAAGTTTATTTTATCAATGTCTAGTATGTCAGAAGCGTTATGCTTTGCATTGGATGCTGTTTTATGTACGCCAGTGCCTGAAGGCATATGTTGTTTTTATTTTTCCAAAGGAATAAATGTCGTAAAAGCCCGTTCTGGTCTCCGCCTGAACACCGTTACACACACACACACACACACACACAGAATAAAGGAAGAGGTACCAGATGTGAAAGGTGGCGTTAAAGACATTGGTTTTCTTCAGCCGGTCCAGCTGAGCCTGGCAGTAGCGCGTCTGATTGTCCACACTCTTCAGTTCATCGTCCAGCTCCAGCTGCTGCCGTTTAAACTCGCAGTACTCCTTCTGGTACCTGGGCGAGACACGGACAGAAACACGCAGTCGGGTCGGAACCTCAGATATCCTTCTGCAGCGTAACTGATTACTGAGAAGTCAAGGCAGAGGTGGAACTCACTGCAGCTCCTCGGTGTCCAGCTGCTGGGCGTGGCGTCGTGCCTCTGTGATCTCCATGGCGACGGATTCCCTCTGCTGCTCGATGGCCTCCAGCTCCTGGATGAGCGTCTCCTCCTCCTGCCTGAGCTGCTGCAGCTCCTTCATCAGCGTGTCCTCGTCTTCCTCCTGCAGCTGTGACAGAAGCTCCAGACACTTCCTGTCGATGACACACGGCTGTCCATCAAACACTTCCTGTCCATCAAACACTTCCTGTCCATCAAACACTTCCTGTCCATCAAAATTTCATCAAAGGGTCTCCATGAACTGTAGTCAATTTTCATTAGTTTTTGTCAATGAAATAAAGCCATCAGGCACACCTGTCACTCAAATACACCTGTCAATCACACACACCTGTCAATCACACACACGTCACTCAAATACACCTGTCAATCAAACACACCCGTCAATCACACACACCCGTCAATAAAACGTATCAAATACACCTAATCACACACACCATCAATACACACACACGTTCAATCACACACACGAAAACAACGCAATCACAACTGCGTACAATCACACACACGTGTCAATCACACACACGTGTCAATCACACACACGTGTCAATCACACACATGTCACTCAAATACACCTGTCAATCACACACACCTGTCAATCACACACACCTGTCAATCACACACACACCTGTCAATTAAATCCAGCTGTTGCTCAAACACACCTGTCAATCAACCTTTCATCAAAGGAGCTTGTTAGTTGTTTTAGTAAATCAAACCAGCAGTCTGCATAAGTATTGACCCCCGGAATCTTTCCACGTTTAGCTCGTCACTGTGAAGCATGGTGGTGGAAGCATCACGTCGCTCTAACTAAACTCACTTGTAGTTCTGACACTCATTCTCGGTGATGTTCAGCTGTGTGTCCAGGTGATCGAGCAGCGTGTCTGTGCACTCCTCACACAGCGGGTGATCCACGTCGCTCTGACCCGACATGATGTCGAACAGATCGCTCGTTACCTACGGGAGAGGGGCACAGTGTTAGCGCTAAAAGAGCACCGGTACGCGTTCTGTGTACCGTCTACCATCCGTCTCTTCTACCTTTAACCTGCGGCTCAGGTTCTCCATGGTTCCTCCATCTGAGGCCTCGCCGATCAGCGTGAAGCTGTTAGCGCTTTCTGTGGACATCATCCTGCAATGCGAGGCAAATCTCAGTTCAGTCACACGACCGGGTAATCTCATGAGAAGTCTGTTAAATAAACCCGGGTGAACAGGTGAGCGATTCTACCTGGCCGGAGGGATGGACTTGCGCGAGACGCCGTCCTGCTTACTCTCCACAAACGTCTCCTGTCAAAGACGCTCTGTAAATCGAAGCTACGACACGTACGGTTATGGGATTTAAAGGCGCGAACACGTATAAAATTACCTCAGCCGGAGCGTCTGCGTCGCAGCTTTCTGTCTGCTTGCTCGGTGTCACAGTGACCAGTGGCGCTACAGGGAAAAACCACGGGGAAATATCAGACACGCACAACGGTACGGCGGCATAATCACAGGTACGGGACGCATCCCTCTAGAGTGGCGTGACGGTGTCAGGACCGAGGTCTCGGGCGTACCGATGAGCTCCTGGATGGTCAGGCGGTCCAGGACGTTGAAGCTGGTGTCGAGTTTGAGAGGCTGGTTGCAGCGCTGACACACGAAGCTCACCTGCATGGTGGTGCTGGACGACTTGGAGCCCTCCATGGTCCTGAGACAGTGAGAACAAAACGCTTCATCACACTCATACAGGCTCTACTCGAAATATGACACTTTATAACCTCGAATACACTCAACCAATACTGTTTAAGCCTTGTTAGAATGTTATCATGGATTCTGTTGTATATACTATATAAAAATAAGAATGTATTCAATCCTAAACATAGTAAGTTTACCCCTCTAATATCTTTACAGCTGATCTAATGCAAAATCCTCCAACGTTTACCTTCTATCTATTAGCACTCGGGCTGAATCCTAAACAGCTCCGTGAATCCTAAACAGTGCCCTTCTTAAGTGCACTTCACCAGCTGTGGAATAACTGAGCCATGCGCCCTAGTTATTCTTATTACACACCCCACCCCCCCCCCCCCCCCCACCGGTTTTTTTTTTTTTTTTTTTTTACCATCGCCCCCCTTCCCACCCCCCCCCCCCCCCCCCCCCCCGGGCCGTTTTTTTTTTTCAACAGAATTAAGACTCCTTATCCAAGCTAATTTATTAATACGAAATTTGACCCGAAAATAAAATGAGTTGAATCACAAAAAAGAGTACATCATCACACTCTTAATCAAGTGTGCTATATATATATTATACCTTAACTAGCAGCTAAGTTTACGTCTTATCTGCCAACTTCCTGTTTTCCTTGTGTTTTAAAAGGAAGTGACGCAAGCCATTTCGCGTCCAAGAGATCTACTTTGCTTTTAATATATGTTTGTTTTTAAATAAAGTGTGTTTTTTATATCAAAAATTTTGGGATTTAAAAAATATTTTCGCAAAAAAAAAGCAAAAAAACGAGAAAACTAGCGCACGAGAGACGCGACACGCGCTAGCGTTAACGTCGGTCACGTGACAGAAAGAATCGCGGGAAAACACGAGTGGGATTATTTGTGAATGTTAGCGAAGGGGCTAACACTGTCTCGGATTGGTTCCGTATTTACATGTGATTGTGTTTACAGAAGTTATTTCCTGTTATTAATGCGCGAGAAACAACGCGGAAGGAACATCACTAGGCACTCGAGACACTGTGGGTGCGTTCATTTATTCCTATATTTATTTTAATCGAAGTTCTTCCATATAGCGTAAAAGGGTGCAGGCTGTATTTGAACATGACGTCATACGTATCGAGTAGTGCACTAGGATTAGGGTAGAGGGCGCTGTTGTTTCCTAACCCAGGTCGTGTGCTTGTGTGGGGTGTAATGACACGGTTAAAAAAGAGTCACACTTTCACTAATATTGGTCATTTTAATATTAATAATAATAATATGAAGAGGAGTAAACAGACCTTTTGGGTCTGTCACTGCTATTAAGTGTTAATAAAAAATATATATATATGTATATATATATATATATATATATAAAAAATATATAAAAAGCAAACTGAACCTTCAGTACCAATGGTGCTTGCTCTTCTGCAGAAAAACAAGTACCATCACATTTTAAGAATGCTGGTACTGAATTATCGGTTCTCGTTACATCCCTACTGTAGGCCCGGAGGGAAAGGCTTTGCATATTTGTAAGTCGCTTTGGATAAAAGCGTCTGCCAAGTGAATAAATGTAAATGTAAAGGGGTGCCATTACTTATTGTAGGTGCACTACCGGGAGAGTATGCTTTAATGATGCCTTGTGAAAACAAGTGTTTGACTCTGTGCCCCCTATAGAAGTGCCCTACATAGGGTGTGTGTGTTTAACATTGTATATGCCTCGAACACGTAGCAATGAGTGTGGCGAAGGCAGAAGACGTGAGGAGAGGCATCGCTGTGATTTGGGAGAACCTGCAGTGTCCGATATGGTGAGTGTGTGAGATGATCTCCTTCAGTGTGTATACACCATAACCCTAACCCAATCATGTCAGAGTCTGGGGGACGCAGCACGCCATGTCACTCCGGCGTTTTCATCAGGGAACCGCCGTCGAGTTTACTGTCTCCATAAACCATCATGCAGGCAGCTTGGTTATGTCCCTGCTTTACCGTGTGTGTGTGTGTGTTGTCTAACAGTTTGGATCTGATGAGCGAGCCCGTCTCCACTCGCTGTGACCATCAGTTCTGCAAGTAAGTATACGTATTTATTTCTAAAAATGATTTACTGTGCACAGGTTTATTTGTGAATTTCTGAGAAGAAAAACGGCCATTGAATATCTGATTGTTGATTATAACCCAATAAATAAATAAGTGTGTTGGATGAAATGGTCTTTGTCTCGGTGTGAATTATTACGTGGTGAAAATCGGCAGGTTCTGCATGACCAAGCTGCTGGAAAGGACTAAGGGGAAAGAAACGAGCTGCCCCGTGTGCAAAACCAAGGTCACCAAGAGGTGCGTTGGTTTGTTTGTTTGTTTACTGTGTTTGTTGAGAACTCCGATTGGTCCGTTACGCTGTCGCTGGTGTCTGATACCGACACTCATTTGAAAAGTATTTTGAAATGTGATCATTATTATTTAACTGTGTTTATTATTATTATTATTATTATTATTATTGTAAGCAGGTGTGTGTGTGTGTGTCCTGTAATGAGTTGTGTGTTTAAATGTTTCACAGGAGTCTGAAGGAAAGTCCAGGCTTCCAGAAACTGGTAGAAGGCCTCCAGAATTTAGTTCGTTCTTACGAATTTGACACGCGCACCAATTGTAAGTGTGTTTTTAATAATATTTACACCTGGTGTAGAAAAGAAGCCTTCAGGTGGATGGACGTGCATGCCAGGCTCTGCTATTGTGATATTTTGATGTGTGTGTATGTGGGCGTGGGGGGTCCTAGATTTCACTGGATCGCCACAGAGGAGACGGGGCGCTAGGTGAGAGTCACACGGTCACCCCTTCTTTTTAATGAAAATGCCGGTGAGGTTTCACGGTGCTTGATTCTCCTCACGTTTCTTCGGTTAGCGTTGAGACGGAGCCGAGAGGTCAGCTGGGCAGCGGAGAGAACACGGCGCCGACCTCAGAAGGAGACGGGACCGAGAAAGAAGCGACGGTTTCCTCCACGACAGCAGGTGAGACGATTCTAACGTCGGTGTAAACCACGTTACGGTACAGAGCACGCATGTATTTATGACATCAAATGTATCCATCGTATTGTTTTAACCCTGGACTTGTCGTTGAAGTTAGCAGTGCTTGTGCTTGTTATCGACTGTTTTTAACTCGCTTACAGCTAAAGACGCTTTCGCAAAGCTCATGAGTCTTGAAGATTCGCGTCCGACCTCGTCAGAACCAGGTTGCTTAGACCACAGTCTTGAGGATTTGCCGCAACATTCACAAACAAAACCTGAAGCTGTTCCTTCACAGACACGGATGGACGTTACTCCAGACGACGGGAAACATTCCCGCAGAAGATCCAAACGGCTCTGTCTGGAGCCGGACAGAATTACGGATAAAAGTCAGAAGACAAGTGTGCAGAAAGTGTCCGAGTGGTTGCTGAGGATCTCTCCGGGTTTTGATGCACCAGCTGAAAGCGACGAGCAAGGAGTTCTTCCCATTTTCACAGACAGCGATGCTGAAAAAGAGAACACGGCTTCATGCGCATCGACGGAGATCAGCGCTCCTGCTGGTAATAAAGCCAACGCAAGTCCTGTAAGGGAAGCGCCTAGTCGAGGTCTGGAAGAACAAGTGTTCGGGGCGGTGTATAAACGCGAGCGCAAAGCTGTCAAGATCACCAATGTCACCAGAAATTTCTCTCCTGAAAAAGAGATCACACCTGTCGGAGGTTTATCGGAAACGGTCGACAAGATCGAGGCTCCCGAGAGGAGGTCGGGCCGTACATCGACTATCAGGAAGTCGTCAATCGAAGGTAGAGAAGATCAGGAGGATGTCGATGAAGGAAGCAAACTAGAAAACGTCAGCAAGCTGGAAAAGGTGGTACAGAGTGGTCCTGATGACAACGCTGAAAATACAAAAGAAAGCCCAGCGTTTGAGGTACCAATGAAGAAACCAGGGAGGAGATCAAAGATGCAGGAGGTTTGGCAAGAAGTGGACCGTGACTTGATGGAAAAAGAAAGCAACGCGGACAACAAGAAAGATCGGAAGAGACGGGTCACCAGGAGCTGTCGCAACACTGCGAGTCACGACGATTTGGAAAAAAGCAAAAACACCAAATACGCCAAATCGCTTGCTCTCGTCAGTGCTGGAACCGAGATGGTCGATTCGAGGGAGAAGGTTCAGAGTAATCCCAAATTAATCGAGACGGAGGCCAATATCGAAAGTTATCCTAGTAGCACAGAGCCGCGGTCTCCCGATGCTCGGAAAACACGACGAAGCTCAAGACTGCAGGAGTTCGCTGCAGAAGTTCAGGGTCTTCCGAGAAGAAGACGATCTAAACAGGTTCTCTCAAAACCTGCCGACAGACAAGAAAACAATCCGTCTGCAGACCTGGACAAGCCAAGTGTGAAGACTGGTCGCGTCAGTCAGCTTAACGCTTCACAGATCGAGACACCAGGACAGTCTGCGAGGACAAACGGTTGTGTTTACAACGATGACTTTGAGAAGATTGAAATCATGCGGTCGAGCGAGGATGTGGCCGCTCCCGAGCGTGTGTCATCTGAGGGGACCGCGGCTGAAGAAAACTCGCTCGTTTCCGTTCTCCCAGACACGTTGGATCGAGATGAGCGCGTCATCCCTCGTTCCACCAAAGTCGTAAACTCGACGAGTCCGTTAGCGGTTCTGCTTCCAGAATCTTTACCACATAAATGCCAGGAATCATCACCGTGTACAAAAACGTTGATGGATACGGAGCAAGAAGACGACACCAACGATAGTGAACTTGACACCGAGCAACTCATGAAGACCTTCAAAGCCACCAAGAGAAAATCTTTCTACCTGGGTAGTCCCAGAACTTCACATTCCAGAACCCAAGAGAAATCCCTTCCCCAGATTTTAGAGGAAGACCAGCAAGAGTGTGTAGATCAAGCAGAGATACCAGGCATCTCTCCGGACAGCGATCTACCCTCAAATGCTTGTGAGCTAGCGCCACAAGAGATAACATCTCAAACATCTCAAAGCTGTATTGCAGATGTCGCAAGTGTCAATCTGCTTTCAGTTACCTCCCCTGCTCTGACCAGTCTTCCCAAAGAAACCCAAAAATGCAATTACATAAAGACCTCAGGTGCCAGTGACCATCTTGATAAGGTTGCAGAGTCCTCAAGATCTCAAGAATCCAGGCCTCCGGTCAACACTGAACTTGCAAATTCAGTCCAGCTCTTCTCTACAAGCGTGACCCAAGAGGAACCACAACCCTCTCGCAGTAAAGACTCAACAAAGTCTTCCGAAATTCAAGAGAACAAAATTTCCAGTATCCCATTGGGAAGCGTGACCAACTCTGAAATGCCATGTAATCATTTCGAGTCCTCCGTCACCCCAGACGGCCTTGTACAGAACGATCCCGGAGTTCTGGTCATAGAACCCGCGACCACACGGGACTCCAATAACATGGACGAAGGAGAAATTTTATCACAGCCACGTTTGCATCGGAAGAGGAAGGCCCAGAGACTGGAGTCTTCAGATTCTGAATCCAGCGTCGATCATGACGACTTACCCCCGCTAGCCCAGATATTTAAATCTCACCGTTCGTCCTCGCCGTCTGCCAAAGATCCACTGAAAAGCTCTTTAAACCAAGGTGAAGAACGAAGCCTAACGCCAGGTTTAGACCCCGTGAGTCAGGATAGCTGCTCTCGCGCTGAACTGGAAGCTCAGTCAAGTTCTGCAAGCCAAAGTGTCGCCCCTTATCAGACACGGGAACCTCTAGAAGATCCACAAGATGGCGGTGTTCCTGATCCCCCTTGCAGAGACGACTGGATCACTTCTAGTCAAGGATCTGAGGATCTTTTTGGGACGCCACGCGAATGTAAGTATCTCCTACTCGTACAACGTAATCCGCACTCGTATAAATGGAGTATTTATTTACTAACGATGACGAGTTTTTGTGCTTTCAGGTGAAGAAGCAGTCGACGGTGTCCGTGCGAACGCGGGGCTTTCCGTCGAGGCGTCGCAGTACTCCAGTGAGATTATTAACACGCAGGTGAGCGTGTAAGAAAGGTTTTCCATGTGTACGAAAGGTGCTGATAATTCCGGCGTCTGCTGTCCAGAAGATGGCAGCAAACACCTATTTACAGATGAGTGTCTCTGCAGCTGGACGATGAGCACTAGATGAGCACTTAAAGGGGCGTGTCTACTGAAAGGGTTTGAATAACGAAGAGTAACCGCGAAGCAGAACTAATTATCGCTGTGTACGTTATGTGTGCAGCAGAGACAGGAGATGCAGCAGGAGCTGCACAGGTTGGAGAGAATGATGGTGTTAGTGTCTGAGGCTCTGCAGAACAAAGACGACGACCAGCACTCGGGTATAAATCCTGATCCATCACGAATACACCATTCTGATCAGCTAAAATCCCCCCAACACACACACACACACACACACACTAGTAAAACAGGCTAATGTCTGGAATCCAGCTACAGCAGGAACCTTTTACATTAGTCTCTTTTTTTTTTTTCTCTCAGGCGTTTATGCACATTCCATTACAGGAACCATTTCAGGCATCCAGGAACTAACTAACTTCCCTGTTCTGTCATTTTTTTTGCTTTTTTTTGTGTGGTTTATTTATTTATTTCCGATTGAGATGTGAACACATTCCTCTACAGCAGAGGTTCTCAACCTTTTGCAACTAAAGCCCCGCCAAGCACCCCCACCCCCCCTGCCCCCATAACCTCAGTTCCTGTTCGTGTACTCAGACTGTGTGTGTGTTTACGCAGGGCAGCGAGGCAGACTGAGAAGTCAGCGGTCCCGTAAAAGCGTAAGGCGACAGTCTCAGAGGTCAGAGGTCAAAGGTCAGGATGCCGTGCCTGAGGATTCGACCATCGACGTGGCGGTGGAAAAGAAGCCGGACGAGCCGAGGGGAGAAAGTACGGCCGGGCGACGTGGTACGATCTCGATACCGTGATGGATTATTATTCATCTTTAAATAAATAGTAGCCGAACCCGGAAGCAGCTGATTTGATGTTAAAGTGTGTGAATCTTTAACATTTGTTTAAAACAAAAATAAAGTCTCTTTCCAGTGTTGAGTATATTTGTGCGGTCTCGCCCGGCCCTAGGAGAGCGTTCGCTACAGGACGAGTGCAGGACAGGAAGTGACGGCAGGATGGAGCTGGTGGTGTCGGGGCTCAGTGCCACTGAACAGGTGAGACATTTACTTCATAAAGTTCCTCAACGCCATGCATCGTTTTACAAAGTAGATCTCTTCAAGTTGCAGCTGTGACAAAGTGTTGGCACTGGAGACCCCTTCAATAATCGTTATGTTAATAAAGAAGCGTCTCGTCAGACGTTTGTATCGTTATAGGTTTTCATCAACCGCTCCTGACCAATCAGAATCCAGAATTCAGCAGCACTGTGAATGATTCATTTCACAAACCCTCGACTCGGAGTATTTCCTAAAGGACTTTAATGCTGTGTTCACATACTGAACTTCCAATAGGAGGATTTAAAGCTGTCACGTATTAACAGTAACAGTTCCATCACACACCATTTTGGTGTGTGTGTGTGTGTGTGTGTGTGTGTGTGTGTGTGTGTGTGTAGAGCCTGGTGAAGAAATTTGCGAGGAAGATGAAGGCTGGTGTAAGCAGTCAGGTCACTCCCACTACAACTCACATCATCATCAAAACAGGTGTGTGTGTGTGTCACGTGTGTTCATGTCTGAATTCAGACAACTTGTACTCGCTCTCTCCCTCCCTCTCTCTCTCTCTCTCTCTCTCTCTCCTCACACACACTCTCTCTCGCTCTTTCTCTCTCGCTCTCTCTCCTCACACACACACACTCTCTCTCTCGCTCTCTCTCTCTCTCGCTCTCTCTCCTCACACACACACTCACACTCTTTTCTATAAGTAATTACTTCGGTGTTGCCTTGTTTTAAATCAAAGCCGCTCCTAACGAAGCAGCATATTAACAAGCTCCATTAGGAAAGTCATTATCATGGTGTGGTTACCCTGGCAACTATCTCAGGAGCTATGATGTTTATACGGCATTTCTTTTCTTTTTTTCCCCCCCAGGAGATTGTATGTTTGTTTTTTTTTTTTTTAATGTACTCCTTTTTTTTCTCAGTCAGATTTTACTTCCCACAAAGAAACGGTGATAAAACGCTGCGTTCTGATTGGCCGAGAGCAATAGGGACGCGGATCTTATTCCTTGTAGTGACCAGCTTTCGGTTCTCGTCCTCCACGACGTCTTTCGGTGTTTAAAGACAGCAGCGCTGCGGTGACCGAGTCCTTCTAGTAGCTTCCGTCTGCTCGGCGGCCATCTTAGAGTTTCTTAGAGTTCTTTCCGATCGTACTTCCGAGCCAAAGACGACAGGATGATAATTTGTGTACGTGCTGTAATTTGAAACCTCATTTGTTATGAATACACTCTATGTTTATATACACACACGAGGCACAATCAGGAACTCCTACTCTATATAAATATATATATACTCTGAGAACAACAACAAAAAAAAAGCGCATAGTGCTTGTGGAAAAAGTATGTGAACCCTTGATTTAATGACCTCAAAAAAAGCTTCTTTTTTTTTTTTTTGCACACCTGGCGTCTTCTTAAGAAAATGAGTTTGGAGGTGTGGACTACAGCTACTTACTGATAACCTCAAACTTTTGGAGTTTGCTCTGCACAAGAAACGCACTTATGTGAGCCATGTCTCGCCAAAAAGAGCTTTCAGAGGATCTACGATCAAGAATAGTTGATTTACATAAAGCTGGCAAGGGTCACAAAGTGATTTCAAAGACTTTAGAACTTCACCAGTCTACAGTTGGGCAAACATTCTACAAATGGAGACACTTTGGGACTGTTGCTACTCTAACAAGAATTGGGCGCTCAGTCAAAATGACACCAAGAGCACATCGAAGACTCATCAGTGAGGTAAAGAAACAACCCCGAATGACAGCCAAAGATCTGAAGGCATCACTGGAACTGTCTAACATCTCTGTTCATGAGTCTACAATACACAACACATTGAACAAGCAGGGTATCTACAGCAGGACACCACGAAGGAATCCACTGCTTACTAAAAAGAACATTGATGCACGTCTGAAGTTTGTTGACACTCCACAGCGGTACGGGCAAAATGTTTTGTGGAATGATGAAACTAAGAGTGAACTATTTGGAAAAACCACACAGCACTACATCTGGAGTAGAAAGGGCCCGGCATATCCTCATGAAAACATCATCCCAACCGTAACGTATGGTGGAGGAAACTTCATGATTTGTGCCTGCTTTGCTGCATCAGGACCTGGCCAGCTTCAATCATTGAGGGGAAGATCATGAAAGATCAGAACTTTTTGTTGTGTTATTATTGTAGACACATTATATTTGTCAATACCCCTGACTTAGATGAAGATTAGATCACATATTATGACAAATTTATTCAGAAAACCATGAAATTCCAAAAGCTTCACACACTTTTTCTTGCTACTGTGTGTGTGTATGTATATATATATATATATATATATATATGTATGTGTGTGTGTGTGTGTATCATCTTATGGTATCGACCGGGGCGTGGTCTCTCCAGAGCTGTGACCCGAACACATTAAGCAGCAGCTAATGAGTTTTTAATGCGAGTCTAATGACTGCGTGTACGAGTAATTAAATACACAGCGGCGAGCGATCTGTTCGGTGTTTCTCGCAGCAGATGTGCTTTGAGCTGCTCTCTTATTTACTGCTTCTGTATTGGTGCAGATGGAGACCTGGTGTGTGAGAGAACGTTGAAGTACTTCCAGGGCATCGCCGGCAGGAAGTGGGTGGTGAGCGTCCTGTGTGAGTATGAGTGCTGCTCACTTCATACGCGTGTTAACTGTGACCCTGAGTCTGAGCGCGGGGTCAGAAGGGAATATCTGGAATATCACTTCATATTCTTTCCTTTCTCCTCTCCACCAGGGATCTCGGAGTGCTTCAAACATGGCAAACTTCTGGCTGAAGTAAATCTATTTTCTCACTCACGAGAGGATTCTGTTCACGTTTGTGCCAGATATTCATAAAATAAATCAAACACCGTGAAAGAAAACCGATCTGATCTTTAACCTCTACACGAGTAGAACATGATCGTATTTCTCAAGTTATCAAGATCTTTTATGTCCATTTTGAAATTCTTTGCGGTTCTTTCCAGGCTCCGTACGAGGTCTGCGGCGACGTGGTTAACGGACGCGACCATAACGGACCCCGAAAAGCCCGAACGGCTCCGGATAATAACGTGAGTCCGTCGTTTTATTTCTCTCTCCCTCTGAACGGACCTTCATGACATAACCGGTTGGTTTCAGGCGCTCGTCCTGTCTTTTAGTTTAGCGGTGTCCATACACCGCCTGGTGTCACCGTTAAAATAGTGTAACTATAGAGGTGAACTATTGATTGGCTACGAGGAAGGGCGTATTTGCATAAAAAAAGGAAGCATGTCAGTGGAAGACAGGAACAACACCATATATGGTATTCAGGAAGTCATGAGGGTGAACGTTAACGAGAGGGTTTATCTGTCCATACCTCGTCATATAACCTATAATAAACGTATCACCCATAATGCACTGCAAGTAGACATCAGTTTTATATTATTATTAATTGTATGTGTTTTATTTTTGTTTTTTTCCAGCTGCTGATGAAAGGATGTGAGATCTGCTTCCAGGGCTCCTTCACTGATATGACCACAGGTGTGGAGGTGTATTAGTATAGCTGCTTGTGTGTTTTTCTAGTGTTCACACACACACACACACACACACACACACTCCAAACAGTTCCTATCTTATAGACAGATGAATATGGTGAGAAGATGATCTGGAAATGTACTGCGCTGTTACAGATCAGATGGAGGTCATGGTGGAGCTGTGCGGAGCTACAGTCGTGAAAGACCCACTGATGTTCTCCAGAAAGGTGCCTCTGTCCGTCCTTCTGTTTAGATTCTGTGTCTGTGTCGTGAGTACATGTGTATATATACAGTATCTCACAGAAGTAAGTACACCCCTCACGATGTGTGTAAGTATTTGATTATATCTTTTCATGTGACAACACTGAAGAAAAGACACTTTGCTACAATGTAAAGTAGTGAGTGTACAGCTTGTGTAACAGTGTACATTTACTGTCCCCTCAAAATAACTCAACACACAGACATTAATGGCTAAACCGCTGGCAACAAAAGTAAGTACACCCCTAAGTGAAAATGTCCACATTGGGCCCAAAGTGTCAATATTTTGTGGACACCATTATTTTCCAGCACTGCTTTAACCCTCTTGGGCATGGAGTTCACCAGAGCTTCACAGGTCTCCACTGGAGTCCTCTTCCACTCCTCCATGACAACATCAAGGAGCTGGTGGATGTTCGAGACCTTGTGCTCCTCCACCTTCCGTTTGAGGATGTCCCACAGATGCCCAGTAGGGTTTAGGTCTGGAGACATGCTTTACATGTTGGCATTCATGGTTCCCTCAATGAACTGTAGCTCCCAGTGCCAGCAGCACTCATGCAGCCCCAGACCATGACATTCCCACCACCATGCTTGACTGTAGGCAAGACACACTTGTCTTTGTACTCCTCACCTGGTTGCCGCCACACACGCTTGACACCATCTGAACCAAATAAGTTTATCTTGGTCTCATCAGACCACAGGACATGGTTCCAGTAATCCATGTCCTTAGTCTGCTTGTCTTCAGCAAACTGTTTGTGTTCTTTCTTGTGCATCATCTTTAGACGAGGTTTCCTTCTGGGACGACAGCCATGCAGACCAATTTGATGCAGTGCGGCGTACGGTCTGAGCACTGACAGGCTGACCCCCACCCCTTCAACCTCTGCAGCAATGCTGGCAGCACTCATACATCTATTTCCCAAAGACAACCTCTGGATATGACTCTGAGCACCTGCACTCAACTTGTTTGGTGGACCATGGCGAGGCCTGTTCTGAGTGGAACCTGTCCTGTTAAACCGCTGTATGGTCTTGGCCACCGTGATGCAGCTCAGTGTCAGGGTCTACAATCTTCTTATAGCCTAGGCCATCTTTATGTAGAGCAACAATTCTTTTTTCAGATCCTCAGAGAGTTCTTTGACATGAGGTGCCATGTTGAACTTCCAGTGACCAGTATGAGGGAGTGTGAGAGCGATGACACCAAATATAACACACCTGCTCCCCATTCACACCTGAGACCTTGTAACACTAACAAGTCACATGACACTGGGGAGGGAAAATGGCTAATTGGGCTCAATGTGGACCTTTTCACTTAGGGGTGTACTTATTTTTGTTGCCAGCGGTTTAGACATTAATGTCTGTGTGTTGAGTTATTTTGAGGGACAGTAAATGTACACTGTTACACAAGCTGTACACTCACTACTTTACATTGTAGCAAAGTGTCATTTCTTCAGTGTTGTCACATGAAAAGATATCAAATATTTACACACATGTGAGGGGTGTACTAACTTTTGTGAGATACTGTATATCCGTGTGTGTTTAAGGGTATCCGTTATCAGCTGGTGGTGGTTCAGCCTGACCCTGACGACTCTCAGTCATACTATGCAGGTGAGAAACACACACACACACACACACACACACAGCGTACAAAAAACCCACAAGCAGCTGGAGATGAACAGAACTCTCACTCCTCCTGTGAGAACGCTGTTTTATTTTTCATATTGTATTCCTCCTCTCTCTCACTCTCTCTCACTCTCTCTCTCTCTCTCTCTCTCTCCGTCCATGTTTCAGCTCTACAGAGGAAAGCCACCGTAGTGACCCGGAGTTGGCTCTTGGACTCGGTTGCCATGTACACGCTCCAGAATCCACCTGATTATAAACCATGATGATGATGGGGTTTATTTTTGTTTGTTTTCCTTCTGTTACGTTCTCTGCTTGTTTTTAAACACCTCTTCTCCTTACTTGCACTTCATCTGTTCACCACGTTTACTTTCACTTTAACCCACGAGAGAGAGAGAGAGAGAGAGAGAGAGAGAGAGACAGAGAGAGTGAGTCTATTTTAATGTGTTGTAAATAAGACTTTGTCCTTGTACATTTCAGTATAAAACACTCAACAGGTGACGCGTGTTTGCTTACTTTTTTCTTCACAGTAAATTTTGGTGGGCGCACTCACACACACACACACACACACACACACACACACTCACACACACACCTCTCTCACACACACACACACACACACACTCACTCTCTCACACACACACACACACACACTCACACACACACTCACACACACACTCTCACCACACACACACACACACTCATGCGTGTGCACACACACACACACACACACATTTCTGTTGTGCTTTTGCTTTGCTCAAAGTTTCTGCCTCTGACACGGCCATTAATAATGAAAGCTTTAGAGTTTCCTCCTCCGCCCCCCACGGAACCGTAAAAGCACAGTCTCACGGGTTCTCCATCCATCCACCATCAATCCATCCATCCTGTAAACACCCCCCTCTCCTTCCCCATCCCCCTCTCACTTTCTCAGCACCGGCGCTCGCCTTCCTGAAACTTTATCTTCCAGATATAAACGTAGATATATAAGCGTAGTGAACCCGTACTCATCCCCGTCAACGAGCTGTTACTATGGAAACGATAATGTATCACAACTAGCACGTCAGTACACTCGTAAGCCCGCACGACTGTCCGAGCCTCCAGACCACTCACGATCCAGAACCCAGCAGCAGCGTGTGCTATACACAGTCAGGTCCAGAATTATTTGGACAGCAGCACACCATTTTTGGCGATGTTACCTCTGCGCCACCGCAGTGGATTTAAAACGACACAATCGAGATGCGTTGACCGCTTAGAGTCCCTCCATTTTCACAGGCTCGAAAGTAACTGGACAGACTAACATTCATTTTGATACTCAGACGTCACTAATGTGAATAATAATTGACAAGAGAGAGAGGTAGATGCAGTCTTAAAGCAGGAAAAAAAAAACAAGCAGTGGGGTCGTCCTCGGGGCAGCTGCCTGTAGAGCGCCATCTATTCTACCGACCCTTTAAATATACATCAAACCCACATCCCTGCCTGACTCCTCCACAGCACAGCTACTCAGCACATCAAGAACCGAGCCTGGAGACCTGCTTCATGTATCCTGCAGAACCGGAGTAGTATGTGTGTGTGTGTGTGTGTGTGTACGTGCAGCACTGATTCGCCTCCTTTGGTGCACGTCCCAGTTCTTGGACTAAAGCTGAAGCAGTGAAGATGAGCTGATGGTGAGGCGAGGTGATCTTTGGAGCGTGAGAAGATACGAACAGGAAGCCGTTTGGTCGCTTTTTCAAATAACGGGTTCGTGTTGAACACGCTCGTTTGAATACGTTGTGGTTTCCGTAGTAACGGCTCGTTCGCCGGGACGTAAATCTGCTACAGAGATTAGAAAGTGTGTGGTCGTCGGGCTGGTGAGGTTTTTCTGTAAGGGGACTTTTCTTATTTAACATCTGTGGAAGGAGTCTCCAGTGTCGGAGCCAAAGTGTTAAGTTTTCCAATGTTTTCAGGACATTATTTTTCATTTACATTGTTTTTAAATTGGAATTGTTAGGAATAAAATAGTTTTAGAAGTTATCTATAGATATTAGTGCTGGACAGGCCACGCCCACAAGCCCAGAAGGAAGGAGCTGCTTGTGCTCCTGTTGTAGAACGGGACAAGACATCGTTTTTTAAAGAGTAAATTTTTCCTGTAAGTGATTTACAGAAGGAAGAGCTCATGTTTCCTTCCTGAAGATTCTCACCCTGTGTGCTCCCTCCAGCGTGTTCCCGATGCCTACCCAGAATCCTTTTACACCACAGTCCCCGAGATCAGCTTCGCCTGGAGAACCTCCTCAACCCTGAGGGGAGCTCTTCCCACCCCACCGCTTTCCCACGCCGACTAAAAGCGGCTCGTTCTCCCAGTTTCCGTCTCCGCAACGGTGAATCATTTGTGACATTAAGAGCGAACCCTGAGGGATGAGAGCGTTTCTAATCTGAGCACACGTCTGATTTCATAACACGCCGAAGAATACCATCGTCCAAAGAGTCTATAAGAGGGGGAACAACATTCGTGAGGAAGATGTTTTGCTTTTGTGGGCTTGTTTGGTCTCACACTCATTGCATGTATACACGTGTGTGTGTGTGTGTGTGTGAGAGAGACACCAAATAGATGTGTGGTTTTATGTTTCCACCAGGGAATGTCGTGTAGAGCTGGGGGGTGATATTAGAGGAAAATAATCAGCGACCACCCTGCTGAAGAGGATTATTTACACTCTGAAGACTTTTGTTACTCTACATCTTAAATATCCATGAGGTCAGTGTGAGAACAGGACACACACACACACCAGAGAGAGAGAGAGAGAGAGAGAGAGAGAGAGAGAGATCGCTGTGCTTCCTTCCCTCAAAACAATAAAATGCTGCAAGGCTTGAAAATACAAACACACACAAGATTCAGTCATTTACTAACAAATTCCCACAGCCTTATTGTTTACACACACACACACACACACTTTGTGACTGTTGGGTGTGTTTCTAAAATGGCTGAGGCAATGTGTGTGTGAGAACTTTGGCACAGAGACAGAGCCTGAAGTTGGTGTTAAATTCTAATTTACACTCTTAGTTTGAAGTTTTTATAGATAATCTGATAAAAAGGTCATCAGATTGGAATCTGCAGAAAACGTCAAACAAATCTGAAGTACTCCATAAAACTTGTTACGTGGCCTGATCAACGTTCCTTCTTTTATTGTACATCTTTTTATTAAACTCACTTGAGGTTTCCCCATAACATCAATAGTGATGACACTCACATTATATACATGTATAAAAAAATCCAGACTGTTTCTGTAATCCGTGACGTTCCTCCTGTCCTATTTAGTCCCAACTAGTCTTCTCAGCAGTAAGACAGGAAATGATGTCACACTAGCTTCCTTTCCTTGATTTTCCTTTGTTTCTTTATTACAATAGTTCTTTTGCACCTGCAAGGACACCTTTTAGTGTTGACTTCCTTCTCAATAAATAAGCGAAAATAAATGTAGATTTCTTTAATAAAACGAGTAAATATATCCCCATGCTTCCAAAAAAAGAGGGGGGGTCATGGTTTTATTACTAACTCGCTCCTCTGTGATGCGAAAGAGTAATAAACGCTAAAAAATATCAAATAAAGTCAATAAAAACATCTTCCCTCGTGCTTCTGAACATCTCATAACGTTCACCCTTAACTGTCCAGATCAAATTCAATGCTTAAAGAGAAAATCGAAGAGAAAACAGAGTCCATGCTGTAGACCGTGAGGTCACGAGGTCGCGACCCCTACATCAGCGTGCAGCTCTTGGCTCGGTCTTTGCGTCGCTCCAGGATCTCGGAGCGCTGAGGATTCTGGGAAGCGCGCTTGAAACCTCGCCGCGATCCGGAGCGCTTCAGCCGCTGCGTGTCGTGACCGACACACGTTACCGTGGCGACGTGGAAAACGTCCCGCACGCTGTCCTCAGAGTTTTTGGACGTGCACTCGGCGTAGGCTGCAGCACCGATCTGTCGCGCTAGAGAAGTGCCCTAGATAGGGTGCAGGACAGAGTTAACTCTTAACATTAGTTAAAAATCTTTATTTGTTTGTTTTTTTCCACTTAGATTGTATTTTAAATGACCGCTAATATTTTTTTGAACACTGTCATTTCTATTTAAGATTTATTCTAAAGGGTTAAGTATTCACGCTGAAGTATCGTAAGAACAACGATTTTCTCCCGTGCTACTTAGCTAGCTAGCCGTTGGGGATAAACATTTATAGCCAGTTAGCGAATACCGAATACCTTCAAGCTGTTCTGAAAAGATTTATTTTTATGAGGAGTGAGAGGTGCTATTAGTTTAATATCAGGCTTGAGTTGCTTTAAATGTTCAAATCTATAATACATTAGCTTCAGATGTTAACACGCTAGCAGTAAAACCCCTTGGCTAGCATTTTAATAAATAACCATATTTATAAATAAATAAATAAATAAAACAAACGATCAATGAGTAAAATTCCTGTCAGAAATCCCGTCTAGTTAGCTCATGGAAGCTAGCGGTTGCTAATAGCATTAGTGATGAGAAACGTTTATTAATATGAGCTCAAAATTCCCTCAGGGATCCTGTCGGGTTAGCTCACGTTAGCTAGCGGTTTCTGTTAGCATTACATAGAAATTAGTGTCAGAGCTAGTGTATTAAAGACAGGGATGCAAAATAAATGTGGGCACGCAGTCTAATTACCGGTCAATTATTTAGACTTTATACTTCAACACACACACTTCATTTTGCCTTAAAGCCATAAAATCTCTGGACCTCAGAACATTTCCTCATTAAATATCCATGAGAAATGCTGTAGTATTGTTAGCGACAGCATTAGACAGTGTAGTGTGTGTGTGTGAGAGAGACAGACAGCGGGGCGGTAAATCCATTATTAAACACTAAACCTGTACACGTTACTCGTTCTCCATTTTAAACACACATCTGCCATTTTGAATTGATTTTAAAAATGGACTGATGAACCCAGAGCGATCAGACATGGATGGAGAGGATGTGATCGAGGGGGAGGATTTCCATCCTCCCCAAACGTGTGTGTGTGTGTGTGTATGTGTGTGTGTGTGCGCGTCACCTGTTCGTGTGTGACGGGTATCAGTCTGAGTTTGGACAGCTCTCTCAAGGTGTTCAGGTCCGTCCTCATGTCCAGCTTACATCCCACCAACACCACCTTCGCATTGGGACAGTACTCCTGAGTCTCACCCTGCCACTGCACACACACACAACACACACACACACACACACACACATCAAAACACCTGATATTTCCTTTCAAAAGAGCAGTTATTAACTCTGTGTGTGTGAGAGAGAGAGGTAGAAAGTGACAAGCTAGAGTATCAGAGTAGTTATGTAATGTTTTTGCCTCAGGAGACACACACACACACACACACACTCCTCTCTCTCTCTCTCTCCCTCTCCCTCTCCCTCTCCCTCTCTCTCTCCCTCTCTCCCTCTCACACACACACACGAAGTAGACAGAGAATAGACAATTGAATACACTATATTGTGTAGTGACCATTTGTGGGCGGGGCCTGTCCCAAAAATATTTAGATACGTATAATAACGAGAACGTAGCTATATCATTTCTAAAGCTCGCCAGTTAGATGTGAATTCGGTCCGTGTAAAACTCAGTTGTTGTTTTGTTTTTTGTTTTTTTTATACGCGACACGTTTGAGTTCGAGACGCAGGCGATCTCCTCCTTCCGTTCCGAGCTACACTTTCCTCCGGAACGTAAACGATCACGAGAGGGCGTGAACAACGAGAGAAGACGAAACCACGCTTAGAGGTTTGTCTTCTATTATTGTAGGAACTACGGTAACGGCAGGTAGGAACTAAAGTCGTGAGCGGGGAAGTGAAGGGAAAAAAAAATAATTGTGGTTTTCTTTACAGTGTCGTACCGAATTCTCAGAAATCGCACTGTGCGTTTTTCATCGTCGGATTTCTTCTTTTCTGTCGTTTTTGTAAAGGAGACGATTATATGACACGTTTCGATTGCGGAGCTTGACACGTCCACTTCCTTTAGTGCGCAGGAAACCAAGACGTCGGATTTGTCATGGCTTGTGAATCGGTTTTATCAGATTCACTTTAACCAATCCTTCAACAAGTATAAATCGATTTCGGGAGTTGCCATCGTTTATGGATCTGTCCCACCGCTGAATGTGTGTGTGTGTATACCTTCTTTAACACATTGTCCAGCGTCTCTGGTCTGCTGATGTCAAAGCAGATGAGAACAGCGTCCGAGTCCGGATACGCCAACGGCCGAACATTGTCGTAATAGGTTGAGCCTAAACACACACACACACACACACACACACACACACACACACACACACACACACACACACACACACACACACACATTTCTTTCAGCAAATGTTATTGAAGACATTATTGAATCTATTCAAATTAATTTTACTACTAATAATCATCATCATCATCATCATCATTACTACAGTCAGGTGTACTGTTGGATTGGATTCTGCTTCACTCTGTATCAGAAAAAGTCAAATAAACAAACAAAAGTTTTAAAAGTGATTCTGATTTCAAGACGTAATATACTTCAGAATTGGTTTTTACGCCCGGATAAGAATCTCCGAGAGAACCACTTCCTGATTGTCGAGTTTGAACATCTCACACGTTTAAAACCACGAGGCGTACAGGAGCCGAGCTGCTCATCGGGGAATTTACCACAATTGCACTTGTTTACGTCCACCCATGAAACTAACGTTAAAAAAAAAAAAAAAAAAAAAAACACCCGCCGCTCTGGATCGTTCCCAGCATGCACTGCGACACTTGGGGGAAACAACAGCTAGGAACAAAAGAGGGGCGAGAAATACGACTGATCTCAGGGAAACAAAGCGAGCGTTTATTTCTTTTTATCGTGACCGTTAAAGAGACCACGCTCGAGTCGAGCGAAAAGCGTCGGAGATGAAAGGCGCGAATGAGCGGCCCGATTAGAGACAGAAAAGCCCTTGGAGAAGGACTTCCCGCCTTCTCTTTTATTTTTTTCTACGCACGTAAACATGTTTTCAGGTTCAGTTCGTCCTCCGGCTCTTTGTAGAAAACCGTATCGTATATTAATTAACATGCCGAGCGAGTCAGAGGCCGTCTTTGTGACGCTCTGAATCAAGGGACAGGAATCGAGAGGAACAGAAAAACGATGAGATGAAGACGCCCTCAGAGCGATGGGGAAACGGAATAAAAAACTTTAAGAAGAACTGATTTAAGTCGCACTGGGGTTAGAACACGAACGTACCTGTCGAACGATTATTATTCAGAAATGTTTTTAATTCATGCTGAATTCGTCCTTCTGCAATATGCGTCAGATTATAGAAAGGCCTCCTGGGTAAGCTCCGCCCCTGATCAGGGTCCTACTGTATTAATCAATGCCTTCTGATCAATCACGGTCCACAACAGAAATCTCTACATCGAATGAAGTCGTCGATGTTCAGGATACTTTCACCGCGATGACGGCGTTATTTCCAAGTGTTGTGTTTGGATTATAATTAACCTCGGCCAATTAAATAAATCGGACGATCCTTAAGACGGAAAACATCAACATCGTTATCTAACAAAATCAAGCTGCAGGTCTGAGCGCGCAGATTAGCAGCAGTACTGGAATGCAGCCCAGGTGAGATTCAGGTGACTAAGAAGCTGAAGAACAGGAACGACGTGATTTTTAATTCCTGTTAAAATGGCAGAAGGTGGAAATGAGGAAACAGGAGAGTTCATGTTCACCTGTTCACCTGTGGGCTCACAGCAACCGAGTGGAACGCCCTTCACAGATCGTGGCGAAAGACCGATAAAGAGATTAGCAAAAAGTTCTCAATACACACATTACAAAAACACAGAAAAGAGATTTAGTGCCGAGATCAGCTCTTCTCGAATACTTTTACTTATCCAACAAACGATCAACAACATGGTCACGATGTGATGCGGACAGCTATTCAACTTTATACATCTATATACAGTATCTCACAAAATTAAGTACACCCCATGAGTGAAAACGTCCACATTGGGCCCAAAGTGTCAATATTTTTTGTGGACACCATTATTTTCCAGCACTGCCTTAACCCTCTTGGGCATGGAGTTCACCAGAGCTTCACAGGTCTCCACTGGAGTCCTCTTCCACTCCTCCATGACAACATCAAGGAGCTGGTGGATGTTAGAGACCTTGTGCTCCTCCACCTTCCATTTAAGGGTTAGTTCTGGACACATGTTGGCCAGTCCATCACCTTCACCCTCAGCTTCTTTAGCAAGGCAGTGGTCGTGTTGCAGGTGTGTTTGGGGTTGTTATCATGCTGGAATATCTGCATACTGATCATGCTCTGCTTCAGAATGTCACAGTACATGTTGGCGTTCATGGTCATGGTTTTTTTACATTGTAGCAAAGTGTCATTTCTTCAGTGTTGTCACATGAAAAGATATCATCAAATATTTACAAAAATGTGAGGGGTGTACTAACTTCTGTGAGATACTGTACATCCATTCAACATTATACGTTTATATACATCTACTCAATGATAGTTTATATACTGCATGAAGAATGAAATTTAAGTCGTATTCCTCATTAGAAGATAACTAGAAGACTGTTAAATGTACTTTTCCTAACTGACCGAGTCTTTTAGTTCATTTAAGTCTCAAAAGCCCGAGCGTCTGAGGCACGTTAACAGTGGTTACAGACACGGTACAGTATATTAAAGCGGTGTTTGGAGGTCTGACACAATCGGATATTTTATTGTGAATTCTTAAAATAAATGCAGTACCTGGTGATTTAGTGACTCATCAGAATGCGATCCTCAACGTTTTGTCTTGTGGTTTTTTTTGTTATTTCCTTTTCCTCTTATTTTAGGAGAATCAGACGCCCCCTCGGACTCCTCGGTAATCCGCGCGCTCTCTGCCATGATACCGTGTTACAGCTTTTCAATATGGCGGACTGTGCGGCAGTTCAGTTAGTGGTCCATGCTAATGGTGTACTTAGTGGTTCTGTGGCTTTTCCCTCGTCATTTATCTACACGTCTGAGGTAAAAGTTGACGGACATTTGTGTTTCATTTCAGTCATCGCTACATCTCTATAAAAGTCGTAACAGCTACATGGGAGTACAGAGAGGCTATTTATAGGTCATTAAAAATTTTTTTAAATAGTACACCAAATATCATATAGGTATTGTTCTTTGGCGTTGTGTTGTTTTCACTAATCAAGTTAAAACATAAACGAGGAAATGAGCTAGATTAAAATACTTGTATTCGTCTGTCCCAGTTGCCCACCAACAGAGTTCTCCAGACTTTTACCGAGCACGATGCCATGTGTTGGGTTTCCCAGGTTTTAAATTCACAACATACTTCATTCCTACTTCTTTCAGCCAATCAGAACTCACCGTAATGAACTGAACGGATAACAATGAAGAGCTTTGGAGTCTGATGTGAGAAATCTAATCTAAGTCTGGTGTTTGAAAAATGAATAAACTCCGTGGTCAGTGATGCGCACTCAGGAGCGCGTAGAAACAGGAAGCGTCCCACGGCTTCTCCTGAATTATAGATGAAGGAAAAGCAGCATGTCAGATTACCGTGTGTGTGTGTGTGTGTTGGGGGAGAGGGGGTGGGTTTGTGGGGGCAGCAGGAGTCAGACAAAAGTCCCTGTTGGGTTTTAAGAGCATCTAATACACCAGAAGATTGGCGGATAATGATTACACTCCAAATGTGTGTGTGTGTGTGTGTGTGTGTGTGTGTCCATACTTTTGTGTTAGATAGACAAAGAGTGTTCACCGTTGATTTCATGCTCTCTCTCTCTCACACACACACACACACACACACATCTTTCAAAAACCCAGTTTTATCTAAATCCCTTCCTCTCACTCTTGGTAATTGATCCAGGTGCTGTCTTACTTTCTCCCTCTCTCTGTAAAATATTCTACAGCTCATCAATTAATAACAGGCAACTGTGCCTGTGTGTGTGTGTGTGTCTGTGTGTGTGTGTGTGTGTGTGTGTGAGTGAGAGAGAGAAATTGAAGCAAGAAAAGTGGCCAGATTCCACTGATTCCACATTTTGGTACAGCTCAACGAGAGAGAGAGAGACAGAGAGAGAGACACGGAGAGAGACACGGAGAGAGACACGGAGAGAGACACGGAGAGAGACACGGAGAGAGACAGAGAGACAGAGAGAGAGAGACTTTTTAAGATGCCTTTCATGCAGAAGTTTGGTAGAGTATATTTATATATTTACGTTAAATAAATAAATAAATAAATTAATAAATAAAGACCCCATCAGACCCCCGCTGACGTCCTCCACCAGGAACCCAAACCCCTTCAGTCTTACTGCAAGTCCAAATCCGTATAATGTGTGAAGGTCCACAGTGCGGTTTATACTAAACATCGTCTTGTGGATGATGTCCATATCCTCGGCCTGAAGCGTCTCCGTGGTGACAGTACGTTCACCTTTTCTCTTTTTGTTGAGAGTTATGCAGATATTATTATTATTATTATTATTATTATTATTATTATTATTATACATTGTGCAGATATGATTTTTAATAGTTTGTTAGTGAGAGGTCACATGGTCTTTTGGTCAGTTCTAAAAACAGCTGTCCTGAACAGTCAGAAGTATATGGCTGATCTGATTGGATCTTCCTGCTCCATGTCTGAGGAGACCTTCTCCTCCTGTAGCTCCTGCACTGCACTCTGGGCCCTGGTTCTCCTGCATCACAACACTGTTGTGGCTGTTTGGAAAAAGTTTTAAGTTTTTAGCTGATCTGGAGTGACCTCTTCCTCCTCGTCTGTGATTGGTTCTTCTCTTCTAGCTCCTGTGCTGTACTCCGGGCCCCAAGTCCTTCTGCATCACAACAGCTTCGTTGTTCTTGATGTTCTTGTGCTGTTTCTTCTGCCGTTGTGCGGAGTCACTAGCTCTGATGCCGACAGCTGTATAGTGTTTTCTATTAATCTTGTCTGCGGTGTTGGTTTTATTGCTAGCATGGGCACGGGGGTCAGTGTTCTCACTGGGTTCTGCGTTCAGTGGGGTGTTCCTCACCGACCTGCTCCAGCTGTGACCTCAGTTCTCTGGTGTTCTCCCGCTGTCAGTCTCCATGTTACTGCTGCTGCTGTCGCCTCGGGAACTCCCCGGCTGCACAGCTCTGCATGGACAGCTCAGCCATTTAAACCAGATTTCCCCACATCCAAAACACCTCAGGCGTTCGGTGGTGGCAAACACCGTGTAGCTGCTGTCGCAGACTTCACACGTAAAGTTAACGTCCAGTGTTTGGTCGTGGTTGTTGATGAACATGTAAACCTGTCTGTGGAAAGACAGGACGTGTTTGACTGCAGAGTTTCTACAGTCCAGCAGAATATCCGTCATGGGGCTGGAGAACTTTCCGAAGCGGGCCGGCTCCTCCATCAGCTCGTCTTTAATAAAAGGGGGCACATTGGAAATAGAGACTCGTGTTGCAGGGCAGATAGAGGGGTAACACGACACCTTTCAGCCATATTCCTTTTTCGATTAGCCTACTCACAAATCTTTCCTTCTTTAGGAAACCTACCACCGCTTTGTTCATTCGGGAGGCGGAGTAGATGTTCTCGCACCCGACCTGCTCTCCCACCGCTAGCACAACCTCCTCCACCTGTTCTCCGTTCTCCTGCACACACCTGATGCCATGGCGGACAGACAGCGTCCCACTCACCCTCACTCACTCTCAACTTTTACCAGCCATCAATACTCACATATTACACATTCAATAATTTAAAGAAAAGCAAAAAATAAATAAATAAAATAAAAAAATAAAAACTTGCAGAAAATGAGTTAAACCAGTGTGTGTGATTATGATGGAGGAGGAGCGTTAAACGAGTGTGTGATGATGGAGGAGGAGCGTTAAACGAGTGTGTGATGATGGAGGAGGAGCGTTAAACGAGCGTGTGATGATGGAGGAGGAGCGTTAAACGAGCGTGTGATGATGGAGGAGGAGCGTTAAACGAGCGTGTGATGATGGAGGAGGAGCGTTAAACGAGCGTGTGATGATGGAGGAGGAGCGTTAAACGAGCGTGTGATGATGGAGGAGGAGCGTTAAACGAGCGTGTGATGATGGAGGAGGAGCGTTAAACGAGCGTGTGATGATGGAGGAGGAGGAGCGTTAAACGAGCGTGTGATGATGGAGGAGGAGCGGTAATCGAGTGTGTGATGATGGAGGAGGAGCGTTAAACGAGTGTGTGATGATGGAGGAGGAGCGTTAAACGAGTGTGTGATGATGGAGGAGGAGCGTTAAACGAGTGTGTGATGATGGAGGAGGAGCGTTAAACGAGTGTGTGATGATGGAGGAGGAGCGTTAAACGAGTGTGTGGATGGAGGAGGAGCGTTAAACGAGTGTGTGTGATGGAGGAGGAGTTGTTAAAACGAGTGTGTATGATGGAGGAGGAGCGTTAAACTAGAGTGTGTGATGATGGAGGAGGAGCGTTAAACGAGTGTGTGATGATGGAGGAGGAGCGTTAAACGAGTGTGTGATGATGGAGGAGGAGCGTTAAACGATGTGTGTGATGATGGAGGAGGAGCGTTAAACGAGTGTGTGTGATGATGGAGGAGTGTTATGGTACCTGATGTATCCCACATGTTCAGCTCAATGCGGCGTTTGTCGATCTCGAAGCTCGCCGTGTAGTTCTCAAATACGGTCGGGACGTAGCTCTGAAACACACATTCACACATTATACACTATACAACACACACACACACACATTACACATCCTACACCACACACACACACACACACACCCCTACACTACACACATTCACATATACACTATACAACACACACACACACACACACACACACACCACATCCTACACTACACTACACACACACACTCATCCTACACTACACACACCCCCACCACACCCCTACACTACACACATATTATACACTATACAACACACACACACAACACATCCTACACTACACACACACACACACACACACACTCATCCTACACTACACACACCCCCTCACCACACACCCCTACACTACACACAATACAACACACACACACACACACACACACCTACACACACACACACACACACCCTACACCACACACACCCCTACACTACACACACCCCTACACTACACACATTCACATATACACTATACAACACACACACACACACACACACACACACACACACACACAAACCCTAACTAACAACACACAACAAACACCCCTAACACACACCCCTACACTACACACATATTATACACATACAACACACACACACACACACAAACTAACTACACACACACACACACACACACACACTCATCCTAACTACACACACACCTCCACACACAACCCCTACACTACACACAATACAAACACACACACACACCACACCTACACTACACTACACACACACACACTCATCCTACACTACACACACACCCCCTACACCACACACCCCTACACTAACACACATATTATACACTATACAACACACACACACACAACACATCCTACACTACACACACACACACACACACACACACACTCATCCTACACTCACACACCCCTACACCACACACCCACACACACACAACACACAACACAACATCAATCCTACACTAACACACACACACACACACACCCTACACACACACACACCCACACTACACACACACCCCTACACTACACACATTCACATATACACTATACAACACACACACACACACACACACCACATCCTACACTACACTACACACACACACTCATCCTACACTACACACACCCCCTACACCACACACCCCTACACTACACACATATTATACACTATACAACACACACACACACACATCCTACACTACACACACACACACACACACACTCATCCTACACTACACACACCCCCTACACCACACAGCCCTACACTACACACAATACAACACACACACACACACTACACATCCTACACTACACACACACACACACACACACCCTACACCACACACACCCCTACACTACACACACCCCTACACTAACACACAATACAACACACACACACACACTACACATCCTACACTACACACACACACACACACCCTACACCACACACACCCCTACACTACACACACCCCTACACTACACACATTCACATATACACTATACAACACACACACACACACACACACACCACATCCTACACTACACTCACACACACACACTCATCCTACACTACACACACCCCCTACAACACACACACCTACACTACACACATAATACACACACTATACAACACACACACACACACATCCCACACTCACACACACACACACACACACACACTCATCCTACACACTACACACACCCCCTACAACCACACAGCCCTACACTCACACACACACAACACACACACACACACTACACATCCTACACTACACACACACACACACACACACACACCCCACACACACACACCCCTACACTACACACACCCCTACACTACACACATTCACATATACACTATACAACACACACACACACACACACACACTACACATCCTACACTACACACACACTCACCCTACACTACACACACACACACACAAACACACACCCCTACACTACACACATATTATACACTATACAACACACACACACACACACACATCCTACACTACACACACACACACAACTCACCCCTACACTACACACACACACACCCCTACACTACACACATTATACACACTATACAACACACACACACACACACCCCCACACAAAAAAAAACCAAAAACACACAAACACACAACACAACACCACACACACAACAACACACACACAAACACACACCAAAAACCACACACAAACCCCCCCAACACACTCAACCCCATCCACAACACACCCAACACCCCACCAACCCCCACACCACCACACACACACAAATTAACAACAACACATTCAATCACCCTCCCCCCACAACACTCCCTTAACAACCCACAACACAAAACAAAACACCACACCACCACACCACAATACACACACCCAAAAACCCTACCTATATACCTTTTTTCTAACACACACAAATATTTTTCTATTTTTTTTTTTTTTTTTTTTTTTTCTGTGTTTTTTTTTTTTTTTTTTTTTTTTTTTTTTTTTTTTTTTTTTTTTTTTTTTTTTTTCTTTTTTTTCTCTTTTTTTTTTTTTCTTTTTTTTTTTTTTTTTTTTTTTTTTCGTTTTCCTTTTTTGTTTTGCAGCCGGTCAAACCCCCTACAGTGTGTTTTGGCTCGTGCTCTGCCGCGGGGTGTGTTTTTGTTTGTGCGTTTTGTTTTTCCTGCACCACCATCTCCCCCGTGTTTCTTGACTTTATTCCCGACCGGGGTTTTTTTGGGGGGGGGTTGTTTTTTGCGGGGTGGTTTTGTGTTTGTTCCCTGTGGGTGCTCCCTCTCCCTCTCCCTCTCTCGTTCTCTCACTAACACCCCCACCCACCCCCACCCCCCCACCCCACACCCACACACACCCACACACCCCCCCACACACACACACCCAGCGCCAGTTTTTTTTTGGCGCCCGTGTCTTTCAGTGGGTGTGCGTGAGCCAGGTGTTGTTGTTCTCCTCCCCAACCCCCCCCCCTCCCCATGGGTAATTACCTCCCAACCAAAGCGCACCCCCCACACCCCCCCCCCCCCCACAAACACCTACCCACACACCATTACTTATTCAAACCTAACCAAATTTCACCATTTGGTTAGTTTTTTTTTAATGATTGTAAAACAGTTTTCCTAAACACAAAAAAAAATACACAAAAAAAAACTTGTAATGACCCCTTCTTTGTTAATATTAAATTTTTATAAGTAATTTTTTTCTATTTTTTTTTTTTTTCTTTTTGTGTTGTTTTTTTCTACAAAAATAACCCCCCACTAACACCCCCCTCTTAACCCCCACCCCAAACAAAAAAAAAAAATATAAAACCAAAACCCATTTACCCACCCCTCAAAAAAACCACCAAACAAACCAAACAAAAAAAATAAAAAAATATAATTAAACATTATAAATATTAACACACAAAATAAAACTAAAAAAAAAAAAAAAAAATAAAAACAAAAAAAATTAATTAAATTTAAAACTTATTTATTTATTAAATATATAAATTTATTATTTATATATAAAAAATTTATATATATATTTTTTTTATTATTAATTTTTTTTTTTTTTTTTATTATTTTTTTTTTAATTTTTTTTTTTTTTTTTATAACTACCTTTTTATATGTTCCCTACCCTTACAAAATCGCCCCTTTACCAGATCCATTTTTTACAAACACCTTTAATACCCCTCTATTCCCTTTTCCCAACTGAGAATCAATGGGTGATTTATTCATGTGGAAAGGGGCGGAGTTTGTGTGAGTTGGTGGTCATGTGATGATGGAGAATTCCGTCTTTGGCGGCAAAAGTCACACTTACTACGTATAAAACGATCTACAGAGAAACCGCAAAGAAGTGTAAACACCTCCGTCCTGAAGATGGTGGAGAACCTCAAGTTACAGCTTCACCTCTGACACTGGAGACTCCTTCCCTTCTGTACGTGTTACAGAAATAAACGCCTCCTCACAAATGATCAACGATTGTACGCTGTACACGCCCCCCGAACGAGTGCCTACTTTTTATATAATAGTTAGAAATGACAAACTCTTTATCCATATGAAAAGATATTTATTTCAACCATTCATTTTGAACGTAAGATCACCTCAATAATCCGTTTACCCGTGTGTGAGGACGTCCCAGATTGAGAATCTATAAAATCATGTTTTATATATAAATATAAGGATGAAATTAAAAGCAGTGTAAGAAACAAAATAGTGCATGTGCGCCCCCTGCAGTTAAACTCCTAATCCATCATTATAATAACTCTTTTCAGTAATAAACAGAACAATGCAGTCATTTTGTAATTAATGGATTATTCACTGTAATGTCATTCTCAGAAAGCTTGGCCTGCCATTATAGGCGTCTTATACTGCTTTAGAAGAGTGTATTCAGCTAAACTCATGAAAATAAACATAACAACGTCTTTAAATCATGTTTACATACAGAATATATTATTAATACAAACAGCCATGGAAAGAGCATTTATTCTCCGACTCCTGCTGCCTTCAGTGCATCAGTCAAGCGTCTGATGTAGGTAGAGTCAGGATAGCCGTTACTGCAGTAAACAGAAGGAAAAACAAAATCAAAACATGGTGTCCATAGTGTACCACTTTGAAACGACAGAACAGAATTTCTGCTTTCACATCCTCATATTTGCATATAGACTTAAAACACCTTTTGTTTGAACCCACTAGTTTTTTCAAGTGATTAAAAATATTGGAACATGTGGCTGCCCAGGGATGTCCTGTTTGATGAATTGTTTAAATAATTAATAGCAATGAACGTCCACTCTTGGGTTTGAGGCCTAGGTTTTGCCTGGGAAGGCCGCATTTGTCGTTAAAAAGGGTAAACCAACACAAAGATCAGAGAGATGTCTATGGGAGAAAAGCGAGCCATTTGAAAAGCCGAGAAAAGAGAGAGAAAATCTAGCCGAGGCATTGTATAAACATTGGGCTTAGCCGATAGAACAATCTGGAATGTCCTGAAAAAGAAAGAAACCACTTGTGTACTGAGGAAAAGACACGGAACGGGGCGGCCATGGAAAACAACAGCAGCTGATGACAGAAACATTTTGAGAGCCGTGAAGAAAAACCCACTAACAGACTTACTATAATCTATAATACGTGAACTCGTAACACTAACTACGTTTACATGGACAACAATAATCCACTCTTCTCTAATTAAGACTCTTCTTTGATTAAGAAACTACCATGTCAACACCAACCTTAATCTAATTAAGGTCATAATCTAAGTAAGCTCTAATCGGATTAAGACCGGTGGAGTACTCCTGTTTTAATCGTATTATGGACGTGCATTACAGACATGTAAACACCTTAATCACATTATGAACGTCGTGTGAGCGTTTTCACCGCATTTTTGCGACAGGACACGATCACACACACGGCAGTTTTACATTTTACGGCGAACAAGAGAGTTCGGCTGTGTCCCAAACCGCATACTGTCCTACTATAGTCTTGTAGTGGGGAAAAATACATGTATCTCGGCTACTACACTACAGTAGACTGTAAGTACACAGTTTAGGACCCAGCCCACGGCTTCAAGCAGTCGTCAATTAGCACGTACAGCATGATAAATAATTAACTGCACTTAAAGCGTTCGTAAAAATGTAACAAAAACACCCAAAACTGTATACGGTCCCATAACGACCGAACTGTATGTTGATACGTGAAATTTTGGGGTGACGTCGACCGGCGTGGCGCGGTGACGTAATGACGTGGGCTCTTAATCTGATTATGATCTATAAAATGTAAAACGGGAACATGACAGGAGTATTCTAAAAGAGACTCATGTAAACACCTTAATCACATTATTAAATTACTTAGATTAAGGTCAATATTTAGATTACTGAAGTCCATGTAAACATAGTCACTGTAAGGGCGGCCATCTTGGACAACCAAAATCACAGAAAACTGGACTCATAATCACAGGTTTGTTTTCACGTAGAAGAATTCCTTCCTAATTCCTGGACTGATTGCACAATTCCATACATCACTTTTTATCATGTAGGTTTGTGAAATGGTACGATCTGCGCTAGGTTCTTCCGTTTGCTGTTCAGTACTGTTTTCCTGTGGTACCAGACTACATGACATGCCATTGTGTTGGAATACATACCTGCAAACAAGGAGGCATTCTCGTATAACAAGATTGTTCACCTTGCAGGACGAGATGTTTGTGGGTTGGGTTTCTTTTTAATGATGTTCTTAGTGCAAACACAATTAGTTGAGCTCATTACAGAGCTCCGGTCCTGTGAAAGTCTGGTTTTATATGTCAGTAACCGTAGCAACCCTTTAACTGGATGGACAAAAACTAGAAACTTTGAACCAATCACGTGACTTGGGATGAGTTGCGCCACGGTTTGGTTGATGTACACCTTTGAACTTGAAGTTCACCAGTTGACAACTTCTGCTCTATGTCCTTATCTCATTTTATCTTATCACTTTATCTCATTTCAGTGCAATTAGCCAAAATATGTTCATAAAAGGTTCCTAAAAGCTGACAGAGTCACCAGCAATAACCTGTTAGTAAGATATAATAAAGTGGTAATACTCACTTGGATGTGCCTCCTTCTGTCTTAGTTTTATGAGGAATGCTGCCCCAGACCACTCTTCCTTCTCTGCTTCTATGATCGTCTGAAGATCCTACTTTAACAGTGAAGGTGAGTCCTTTGTAGAAAGCTTTCTCCAGAAGAGGCAGAAGCTTTTTAGTGTCAGGGTTATATGGTAAAAAGGCTTCAAATCTGTTCCCTTTAAAAGGATCTCCTGGGCAGGGATGGTCTTCCTGTGGAAAGACCAGTCCGTGAGTATTATGAGTATTATGATTTCTACAGTATAAAATTATTAGTCTTACCCCTTGAATTCCGTCAGGTATATCGTAGACGATCCTCAGACTTGTGTTTCGGTTAAATCCAGGAATTGTTATTGTTGATTCTAGAACAGACATAGAACCTTTGATACCAGAGGTAGCACAGGTTTTACAGTTGTTATGAACTTCTTTGTCGCACCCGGGGCAAAAGTTAAAGCCGCATGCTGCTTGTTTAACAGTGCTGTACTCCGTTTCACACACATAGCATAAAAGAAGGTTCTGATTTCCACTTGCATGGGATGGCAGAACGTCGGTCTCGGGTTCTGAAACACCAGGTGACGTCTGAGAGTCCCTCATGCGGTCCACTGTAACGCCTGGGTTCATTTGTTCAATAAAGGTTTCCTTGCGTTGAGCGGTGGTGCATGTATGGTCTCTGTTATTTTCGCCAACTGCTTTGTCTTTTTCACCTTTAGTGAAGGTTTTTCCATTCATGGTCCCACCATCGCCCTGCATCAAGGTCGGATCTTTCTCATTCGATTGTTCCGTCTTTTCTTCTTTCATCTTCTTCTGGCTCCCGCTTTCCTTGTCTCTAGTTTGGTTAGTTAAAACCGAAGGGACATTTTTTGAGGAATGAGCAACTCTTTGGTCAGACGTTGTGGATAGATCTTTAACAGTGATGTCGGTATGTGGTTTCGCTGAGGTTCTCGACTGGTCGCCAAGTAATTTTAAATCACGGTCAGGTGCTTTGCTGGTATGTAAACTATCTGGGTTGGGAAACTTCTTATTTGCAATATTCGCATCTTTATGGAAGACCTTTATCATAGTGGTCTCCACCTCATCACACAATGGTTTCGGGCCGAGGATCATCAAATCACTGGACATTATGAGGACTTTAACCATTTTATAGCTCTGCTTCATTGATGTACACAACTCTAGCAAAGTCTTATCCTTGCTGTCTGACAGTCCAAGCTTGGACAGTGGTAGTGTTCTTGTGTCAAAGTCCTTTTCTGCTGCAGCAATTAGACTCTTCAAACCGTCATGACATTCGCTCACCTTTTCTGAGTTTACGCCTCTTAGACATAACGTGATATCTTCCCTATCCAATTTCTCTTTAACTTGTAGATCAGATGTCAAATTCTCAATTTCAGTATTATAAACTGACGTAAGATACAGCCACAGTCTAAAAGACAAAACTAAATCCATAGCAACGATTTCCCTTGTGTGAGAAATTTGGCTTATTCCCTTTTGTCTGCCAGGTAGATCTACAGTTTCTTCATCTTTTTTGATCATGCCACTGAGGCTCAAGGTTGATCCTAAAGGCATGGTGGGGGAACTTTTGACCCCTTGGTCTCCACTCAAACAAACTGTAGGTTTCTTGTCATATGGAAAGTGGCCAAATTTCGACAGGTCACCTTTCGGTTCTTGGATATCCATCTTGCTAGTGCTGGTTTTTGCACTCGCACTACCACGTAAGGTGTTTGGATCCAGATTACTATACATTGTTGGGCTTATAAGGGGAAGAGAGTATGGCTGTCCACTATCAGGAAATCTTCTCTCCTTTACATATGCGTTAGGTTTGGGAGCTTCCAATTTGTAAGCCGTTAGATCCTTTATACCACTGTGCATCTCTCTACTGAAATTGGCAGCCATTTTTCGTTCAGTCCCAGGCTCAGTTTGTTTGCTCCTGTACCCTTTACTTGATTTGAGTTCTGTCACTGAGCCAATTTCGTTTGAGTCTGAGAGGCTTTGGGGTTCATTTGTCTTGGAAATTAAGTCTGCCTTATTGACAAATTTTTCGTTTCTATCCAAAATGGAGTATGGAGCAGATGGCGTGCAAGAGTCATAGAGAGAATCTAGATCACTTGGGACATGTTTCTCATGTGAGGATATGTGTTCTTTTGACTTCTCGACTACTTGACCTGAAAAGGTAAATTCTCCAGTGGGTGACCGGTCAGCGAAATCTTTCAGTTCCACAGAATAGTCTCTTCTCTTGCTGGAATTCTCACTCGAAATCCCTCTTTGGTTTGTATCTTGGAAGTCCTTCTTTGGCATGAATAGGTCATGAGAATGCTGAAACGATGGTGGGAGGCTACCCAACGGCGCTGATGATGCTGAACTGACCTGTTTCGAGAACTTGGATTGAGAGGGAGCGAACAGATGCTCCGAATGGATTTCTTTCTTCTTCCCAAACCCTCTCAGATCATCAATAAACTGCTTGGCTTCAGATACGTCACTTCTGCTTCCAACCATATACACTTTCCTATCCTCTTCATCGATCATCAGCTTCGGCAGCCTCTTCCTAAGCGACTGCACAGCACGCGTGAGTTCCGTCTCTGGAATTCCATGCTCATATACGTACTCCTTGCGTAACTTTGACTCTTTTTGCTGGTACAGATGTGCCAGATCTTGATGGGCCTTTTTAACAGAAGGTATGCCATGTTCAGACAGGGCTGTTGTCTGAGTTGGTTTGAGATACAAAGTCGTGATGTCGTCACAGTTCACATCCAGAACCTCCACCTTATGCCGCACAAGGATGTCTTGGTACTCCTTGGAGCAGTATTTATGAAGATAACGGAAGATGTCTGAGTCGACAATCATGGAAAAGTCTTCAAACGAAGTCCTGATATCCGCCGCCCATTTGTCTTCCGTTAATGCCGCTGGTGATGCCTGATCACTGTAACAACCTGGCAGACGTAAACCTGTAAAGAAGAAATCATACTGTATACTCTACAGTGTTGCTTGAAAGTTTGTGAGAATCTTTCTACATAAATACGACCTAAATCCTCGTCAGATTTTTACACATGAGAAACCGCACAGAAGCGCAAACTCAAGTTACAGTGGCTGTAATATTATTATTATTATTATTAAGCCTGAAGTAATGGATTATAAGTATAGGAACAGATGTACCTGTTTTCCAGCTTTCACTCTCCAGGTTTAGATCCGACTCTTCACTCAGCACGGTGTGTTTTACTACCCCAGGGTCTTCAGTTGCCCCTACGTGGCTGTTGGCAGATTCCTCCAGGGGTGAGTTATAAGTCTTTTGGCTTTCTGTCTTTGGTTGTGGTTTATCACCCGAGCTCCGGTCCTGAGTGAATATTATTACAGTGTTACAGCAGTACGGAAAATAACCCTCGATACCGATAATCATACGGCCACTTTAACGGCTTTCAGGACATCATGATTCGATTCAGTTTTATGTGTATCTGCCTTGTGCCCGATGCTCCCTGGGATAGGCTCTAGGTTTCCCCGTGACCCTGAAAAGGATACGTGGTATAGAAGATGGATGGATGGATGGACATTGTCCCAAAGCAGCTTTACAGATATATATACTCTCATAGTATAGATTTTAAATGTATGAATTTGTCCCTATCTGCTTACAGACACGACATTTTCAGAATTATTAAGAGGAGTTTGGCAGCACGGTGGTTAAGATTACTGATCGGAAGGCCGTGTTGGGCCTTAAGCAAGGCCTTTAACCCTCAATGCTCAGATGAATAAATGAAATATAGATGTACGTCACTCTTGATAAAACTATATTACATGTTATCACCCTAATGGATAAAAACAAATCCAAGCAACTTCAGATATGAATAATAAAAAACCCCACAGAGCATTCAGATATGAAGAATATATTCATACATAGGAAAATAAACACGCAAATATATTTTACTCCATGTAGGATTCAATACGATTTGATTAATAATATTGATAATAATAACAGTAATGACAGGAAATGTACTGAAATGCTGAAAACTCTGTGAAGTGAAATGGCTGTAAAGTGGGAAAGGTGTACTCGCCGTGATACCTGATTTTCCATCGAGTCCAACACCAGGCTGCTGAGCGACTGGACCTCACTGTAGCGCCCTTGCAGAGTGTAGAGGTCTTTTTGGTCGTCGAAAATCAAATGGACATGTGGGAAACTTTTATGCAAAGAAAAAAGAGTGTTTTTTCCTCCGGGGAGCTTCCTGTAGTCCACCACGACCGACATCTTCAGCAGGACCTGAGGAGAAAGACGAGCAGGAGGGATGAAGAACGAGAGAATTAACACGGTTTCCATGAAAGAGAGAGAGACTCTCTCTCATATACGAGTGAAACTGAGTAAAAGTGAGGAACGCCGTTACTTTATCCGCATCCACTTCTTCATCAAGGAGACTGATGGTGATGTCATAGCTTTTGTCATTGACTTTAAAAACCTGCTTCCCTGTCTGAGCGAGTCTCAAAGCAACTGTTAAACAGAGAGAGAGAGAGAGAGAGAGAGAAGAGAGAGAGTCCATCCAGTCTGTTTTATTTACCATGTACGATTGTTTAAAACCACACAACTCGTACCTTCGTTCTCCTCAAACGTGACGAAGGCTGTACCGGGCATCGTTTTGGAAACGACGACCGAGCTGACGTCACCTCCGCCGTTCTTTTTACGCAGGAAATGGATCTGAAGTTTGTCTATGAGCCGATTCTCAGAACGGTCCACGGGCAGACCGCTCACTCGGATTGTCCTCGCTTCGCCGGCCATCCTAAACCGATCACACGCGGCGAATCACTTCCACCCAGTTTCAGATTATCGCATTAATACTCTACATGACTGGCTATAACGTGAACGTAAGGAGGTGGACGTACTCTATCTAAACACACTCTGAGTACACTGAAAAACCTCAAACCAGGAAGTCTCATTAATACTACAATACCATCATTTACTGTCAATAACTCTGATATTATATTCATCTGTAAAAGCGACACAGTGACGTGATATACACGTTTGTGTCTTGCACCTGCACATTATTTATTTATTATTTATTTATATATTCAAGTACGTCCTTACTGAGAACGGTTTCTTTCTGCTTTTCTTCCTGATGTTCTCGGATTAATCTCTCTTCTTTCTTTAAAAAAAAACAACTAAATGATCTTTTGAAATTGATCTCAAAGCTGATTGGTCGCGCCTGTTTAAAAAAAAAAGTAATTATTGATATGGTGAAGTTTCCTGTGTGTGTGTGTGTGTGTATTGTATGTGTGTGTGTGTTTGTGTGTGTGTGTGTGTTGTGTGTGTGTGTGTGTGTTTTTGTGTGTGTATGTGTGTGTGTGTGTGTGTATGTGTGTGTGTGTTGTGTGTGTGTGTGTGTGTGTGTGTGTGTGTGTGTATATATGTGTATGTGTGTGTGTGTGTGTGTATATAGTGTGTGTGTGTGTGTATTGTGTATGTTGTTGTGTGTGTGTATATTTGTGTGTGTGTGTGTAAGTGTTGTGTGTGTTGTTTTGTTGTGTTTGTGAGTTGTGTTTATTGTGTGTTTGTTGTGTGTTGTGTGTTGTTTTTTGTGTTGTTAGTTGTTTTTGTTTTGTGTAGTTTTTTTTTTGTTGTTGTGTGTTTGTGTGAGTTGTGTGTGTGAGTTGAGTGTGTTTTAGTGTATGTGTGTGTGAGTGTGTGTATGTGTGTATGTGTGTGTGTGTAGTGTGTGTGTGTGTGTGTGTGTGTGTGTGTGTGTGAGTGTGTGTTTGTGTAAGTGTGTATGTGTGTATAGTGTTTGTTGTTTTGTGTGTGTTTTGTGTGTTTTTTTTTTTGTTGTTTTTATGTTATTTTTTTTTGTGTGTTTTTTTTTTTTTTTTTTTGTTTTTTTTTTTTTTTTTGTGTTTGTTTGTTTTTTGTTTGTGTTGTTTTTTTTATTTGTTTTGTGTGTGGTGTTTGTTTGTTGAATTGTGTGTGTGTGTTAATTTGTGTTTTGTAGTGTGTTTTTTTTTGTGTGATGTGTGTGTATTTTTTGTGTTTGTTTGTTGTTTATATTATGTTTGTTTTGTTGTGTGTGATATTTTTGTGTTTTGTTTTTTTTTTTTTTGTGTTTGTTTGTTTGTGTGTGTGTGTTTTGTGTGTGTTTGTTTGTGTGTGTGTATTGTGTGTAAGTTTTATATTTTTGTTTTTTTTTTTGTTTTGTGTTGTTTTGTGTTTTGTTATTGTGTTTTTTTATGTTGTTGTGTGTGTGTTTTGTAGTGTGTGTATGTGTGTGTATGTGTGTGTGTGTGAGTGTGGTGTGTGTGTGTGTGTGTATGTGTGTGTGTGAGGTGTGAGTGTGTGTGTGTGTGTGGTGTGAGTGTGTGTGTGTATGTGTGTGTGTGAGTGTGTGTGTGAGTGTGTGTGTGTGTGTGTGTATGTGTGTGTGTGTGTGTGTGTGTGTGTGTGTGTGTGTGTGTGTGTGTGTGTGTGTGTGTGTGTGTGTTTTATTAGTTTTTTTATAGAATGAGGGAGTTTCCTTCTTCACTTGTTGATGTAAATGTTTTGTTACACCAAAAAAAACAAAAAAACACGTCGAAGTTGAAACGCTTTCTGCGTTAATTCACCTCAAAGTCACTCGAACTGAATAAAAAGTCTAGAGATTAGTGTTAATATATCTTACTTTTCCGGTGTGAAGGATCGCAAACACGGGTTTTCTGTCGTTATTTCCCCCCTCGGTCTTTTTATTTTCTTTTAGCGGCCAGCTCCTGAACAGCTGCAGTGTCGTGTGTGTGTGAGAGTGTGTGAGAGAGAGTGTGTGTGTGTGTGAGTGTGTGTGTGTGTGTGTGTGTGAGTGTGTGTGAAAGGGAAAGTGAAAGAACCGGAATAAAGTCGGGGTGAAGCTGGAGTTCGATATTCGCGGAAATGCGGAAAGTAAGGGAGCGTCTCTAAAGTGACACACCACATTGTTCAACACGACTCTAACTTCAAGAGCATTAGAAGGGAATGACTTCCGTCACACACCCACTGTACAGTGTTCATCTGGGTGTCAGCTCTGATCCACACCTGTTAGATGTGTCATATTTAACCCTACAATGCATGAACCAAAAAAAAAATGGTTTTCTTCAAAAAAATACATTATATATATATATATACATTATTCCATCCATCCATCCATCTTCTACCACTTATTCCTTTTCAGGGTCACGGGGAACCTGGAGCGTATCCCAGGGAGCATGGGGCACGAGGCGGGGTACACCCTGGACAGGGTTCCAGTCCATCGCAGGGCACAATCACCACACACTCACACACACATTCATACACTACGGACACTTTAGACACGCCAATCTGTCTACCATGCATGTAAAATAAATAAATGGTAAATGGCGCACTTATATAGCGCTTTTATCCAAAGCGCTTTACACTGTGTCTCATTCACCCATTCACACACACACTCACACACTCCAATGGTAGCAGAGCTGCCATGCAAGGTAACTTGCCATCGGGAGCAACTTGGGGTTCAGTGTCTTGCCCAAGGACACTTCGGCATGTGGAGTCACCCAGGCTGGGAATCGAACCTCCAACCCTACGATTAGTGGACAACCGGCTCTACCACCTGCACCCATGTGTTTGGACTGGGGGAGGAAACCGGAGAACCCGGAGGAAAACCCACAGCACGGGGAGAACATGAAAACTCCAGACCCTGGAGGTGTGAGGAGAACGTGCTAACCACTAAGCCACCGTGCACACCATATATATTATTTCATTATTCAATTATTTCATTAATTGTTGCAGCTGCTTTCTGCATTCTGAACCATCTGAAGACGAGCCAGAGATGACTGAGGAAGACCCAAGTATAATGAATTACAGTAATCTAAGCACGAAGTGATAAAAGCATGAATAAACTTTTCCAAATCTTGGAAAGACAAAAATTTTTTACATTTCGAAATAATCTGTAGTTGATAAAAAAAAAAAATTCTTAACAACCGAATTTATTTGCTTGGTTAAGCATAATTCTAAGTCCAGAATGATGCCGAGGTTCCGAACCTGGGAAGAAATGGGAAGAGGGGAAGTGAATATGGAGCTCGTTAATGAGACCATCTCTCAAGCTCAGGGGGCCAAAAACAATTATTTCGATTTTGTCTTCATTATGTTGGAGAAAATTATTTGTTAAACATTTTTTAATGTCGTCCAGACAGTCCAACAATGGCTGAATGGAGTCACCAGCTTTCAGTGGAATGTACAACTGGGTATCATCAGCATATAAATGAAAAGAGACATTGTGAGCCCTAATAATATTCCCCAACGGATACATATATAAGTTAAAAAGAAGTGGGCCCAGAATGGAGCCTTGAGGTACACCACTAACAATAGTAGCAGAAGATGAGGAGAAATTACCCAACGCTACTGAGAAGGACCTGTCCTTAAGATATGAGATGAGCCATTGTAGGGCAGTACCCTTGATACCAAACAGATGCTGTAAGTGCCAGAGAAGTATGTTATGGTCTACAGTATCAAAGGCAGCTGTAAGATCTAGTAGCATCAACACAGTAGTTTTTCCAGCATCCACTGCCAGTAAAATGTCAGTGGACACTTTTAACAAAGCAGACTCTGTGCTATGTGCTCTGTGCTAGCAGTGAAACCAGATTGTAACGGTTCCAATGAGATAGCTGAGTTTAAAAACTAGGAGCAATTGTGACTGTACTACTTTCTCTAACAGCTTTGACAGAAATGATAGCTTAGAGACAGGCCCATAATTATTAATGAAACCTTCATCCAAACCCTGTTTCTTAAACAAAGGTTGAACAATAGCATGTTTAAAACAACACAGTTAAATGATCATGCTTCCATCTCCGCTCAGCTCTACGACAAGCCTGTCTGAGAGAACAAGTATCATCGTCCAGCCAGTAATAAGATTTACGATTTGGTTGTTTCAGCTTGAAAGGAGCAATGGAGTCTAAAATATTGGAGCAAAATGTGTAAAATAAGGCAACCAAATCGTCAGGCCTAGAAGAAGACTCTGCAGCACTCCAGATAGATGTTTCAACAGCATTAGCTCGAGAACTTTTACTAAACTGATAGGCAGTGAGTGAATTAATAACACGGGAGTAGTATCCTGAAGGTCTAGTCACAACGGCAGAGCTGGCATCAGGGACATTAAAAACAATGGGCTTGTGATCAGAGAAGGAAGCATCTTCAATATTAACATCAACAGCAGTTCCATGAGACAATATAAGGTCTAGAGTATGACCAAGGTCACGAGTTGCCTGATTTATATGTTGAATAAGACCAAAGGTTCTTCAGTATTATTATATTCAGTATTATATCAGGTTTCCAGCATCTTATTAAAGTATTTACATTTATATTGTAGCTTTATATCATCGGTTTAATTCATGTATTTAATGCAATTCATGTATTTTTGTTCACATAAACAATATGAGCCTGTTTTTTCAGTTCATAGTTATTGTAAAAAGTTCAGCTGCAGTGTTTTAACCAACCGCAAGAGGGAGCACCTGCTTCACGCTTCACTCATCAGACGTTTTCAAAGACTTTACACTTTAGACTTTAAACTTTAAGTGACACATCACAGTTTCACACAGTTTACTCAGGACAAGACGTTTAAAAGGTGAGTGGAATTCTTTTATAGAGATTCTTTTATATCATGCATGAGGTTAAATAGATATCAGTTACATTGTGCACTTGTGATGAGTGTCTTTCGCATGCAGGGATTACTGGTTTATTACTAACCAAAGTACTTTATACACAATCAAGTCACATTTCTTTGTGATATTTCATCAGCTCTAGGTGACACTGGCAGCAAAAAAAAGCTCTCTGAGTATGATTTGAGAATTAGAGAAACAGAATAAAATGAGAATGCAGTGAGTGAACTCTGGCACAGTCCCGATTTGCTTGTTTGTTTTTTAAATGGTATATCACAAATGTTATTAAATATAACGTCTGCTCAGTTCACGAGGCTGATTGGTGATCAGGAAAGGTGTAATACCTCAGCATACTTCGACGTGAACAGTGTGACGTCATCGTGGAGGAAACCGACGTCGTGCGGAAGGTTTTTTTTTACTCGCGTGGAGTTCACATGTCAGCTGACGTTCCAAGATGGACGTTGAGGAGCGCCTGTTCTTCTGTTTGTAATTCTGTACACAGTCATGAAATCGTAACAGCGCCACCTGCAGCAGCGGTGAATTCGTATGCACGGCCAACACGAAACCTCAGACAAGCTTTAGATACATTATGCCGAGTTCATCTAGACAACATTTAACTCCATAACTCTTGGAATCGTGGTACAAGGCTTATCATGAAGGAGCTGCGTATTAGTACCCGGAGTCTACATTGTGTACATACATGTGTATTTTTAGCAGTTAACTAGTTCGTTTGTTCACACAAAGGCTCATTTCATTTTAAAGAAATTTGCTTTCCTTGGTTTTTATCTGTTATTTCTTATTTCTCGTCTCATATCTTTTGTTTCACCTTCTGTGACCTTCATTTCACATTTCTCATCTCATCTCTTTTATCTCATCTTGTTCATGTCATCTTTTGTATCTTGTCTTATTTCTTGATTCGTCTCCTTTCCTATCTCGTCTTTCGTGTCCCCTCGTTTGTATTATCTCTTCTCTCTTTTCATTCGGTTCATTCTTTGCCTCACTTCATTTGTCTCATCTCTTCTCTCATCTGATGTCTCGTCTCACGTCTAATTTCTTCTGTCACGTCCTTTGTCTCAGCTTTCATTTCTTCTCTTGTTTCTTGTTTTATCTCATTTGTCTCATTTCATGTCTCATCTTTGATGTCATCTCATGTTTCCTCATTTCTTGCTTTATATCTTGTTTGATCTCATTTGTCTCATCTCTCGCGCCATCTCCTGTCTTACGTCTGGTTTTTTTCCTTATCTTATTTGTATTTTCTCTTTTTATTACTTTTTAATTTCACGGTTTACGTGGCAATGACCTTACGTTTGCCATATTATATATATATATATACTTAAACCACTAATTAGAATAAAACACTAAGTGGGAAATGAAAGTGGCAGGTATTGTTTATGCTGAAATGCGGTCTAGGGTAGGGGTAGTGCGAGTATACGATTTGAGACACAGGTCTGGTTTGATCAGTCTGAACATTCTGAGGAAAATATGTGAGTATTTTGTGGGGTTTGATTATATGAGATGTGCTCAATGATTATTACATTTTCATTCGGATTATATAAGAGTCCATTGTACACTGAGAACACGTGTACAGAGGCCTGCTGTCAGCATGGCTTAATTAAGAACCACCTTTCATCTGGACAAGGTCATCATACCCCCAGGTCATGATCTGAGTGTGTGTGAGTGTGTGTGTGTGTGTGTTATATTATTATGAGAGAAAGACAGAGACGTGGGCAGTATCCAAATCCACACAGTATTCCCTAGGATATAGTGCACTAATCTAGCAGTTGTAGTCATGTACACTCATAGTGAAGAGTATCTGTGGCCTGTATAGCTAATTAATAGGGAGTGTGGTTTGGGACGCGCTCACAGTGGATTAATGGTGTGTGTGTGTGTTTATATTTCTAACTATCTATCTCTCTGCCTGTCTCTCTCTCTCGATATCTATCTATCTATCTATCTATCTATCTATCTATCTATCTATCTATCTATCTATCTATCTATTCTATCTATCTATCTATCTCTCTATCTCATCTATCTATCTATCTATCTATCTATCTATCTATCTATCTATCTATCTATCTATCTATCTATCTATCTATCTATCTATCTATCTATCTATCTATCTATCTATCTATCTATCTCTCTCTCTCTCTCTCTCTCTCTCTATCTATCTCTCTGCATCTCTCTCTCGATCTCTCTATCTATCTCTCTCTCTCTCTCTCTCTCTCTATCAATCTATCTCTCTACGTCTCTCTCTCTCTGCGCCTCTCTCTCTCTCTCTCTCTCTCTCTCTGTGTCTCTCTCTCTATCTCTCTCTGCGTCTCTCTCTCTGCATCTCTCTCTATCTATCTATCTCTCTGCATGTCTCTTTCTCTATCTCTATCTCTCTCTCTGCGTCTCTCTCTATCTCTTTCTCTCACTATCAATCTCTCTCTGCCTCTCTCTCTCTATCTCTCTCTCTATCTATCTATCTCTCTGCATGTCTCTTTCTCTATCACTATCTATCTCTCTTCGTCTCTCTCTCTATCTCTTTCTCTCTCTCTCTCTCTCTCTGCGTCTCTCTCTATCTCTCTCTCTCTCTCTCTCTCTCTCTCTCTATCTATCTATCTATCTATCTATCTATCTCTCTGCCTGTTCAATTCTATTCAGTTTTATTTTTTTATTCCATATGGCTACCTCTCTGTGTGTGGCAAATCCACCTCGAGTTTATTGGCAAAAGCTTAATTTTGTTTCATCTACACCCCTTTTGAAGTTCCAGTAGTGTCTGGCAAATTAAAGATGCTTGAGTTTGTTTTTGGATGCCATTAGAGGCTTTTTTTTTCTTGAAACCCATCCAAACCACTTGTAGTTGACTTCGGATTGTAGTTTTGGAGACTTTCTGACAACAATATGCAACTATTTCAATTGAATTTTATTTGTACAGCGCTTTTTTCAACAGACATTGTCTCAAAGCAGCTTTACAGAAATATCAACACGGTGTACAGATATTAAAGGTGTGAATTTATCCCAACTGAGCAAGACACTGAGTGGTGACGGTGGTGAGGAAAAACTCCCTAAGATGTTTTAAGATGAGGAAACCTTGAGAGGAACCCGACTCAGAAGGGAACCCATCCTCATCTGGGTAACAACAGACCGTGTGAAAAAGTTCATTATGTATTTATATGAAGTCTGTAAGGTCTTAGAAGCAGCCGTAGTCCCAGCAGTCTGGAATTGGAGAAGATTGGAGCTTCATCCAGAGGTAGGACATCCCATACGGATCAGGCAGGTCCGAAGAGTAGAAAGGATCAGGATCTCTCGTATCTCCACAAAATCGTGTGTGGCTCGGCAGAAGGAGAGAAAAGATTACTAGGACTGGGAATTAGTGTAACAGAAAGTCTGGTCAGGGTAGGCTTGAGTAAACAAATACGTTTTAAGCCTAGACTTAAACACTGAGACTGTGTCTGAGTCCCGAACACTAACAGGAAGACTGTTCCATAACTGTGGGGCTCTATAAGCGAAGGCTCTTCCCCCTGCTGTAGACTTCACTATTCTAGGTAATGTCAAATAGCCTGCATCTTTTGATCTAAGTAGGCGTGGCGGATCATATAAAACCAGAAGGTCACTTAGATATTGTGGTGCGAGACCGTGTAGTGCTTTATAGGTTAATAAAAGTATTTTATAGTTAATGTGAGATTTTACAGGGAGCCAATGCAGTGTGGATAAGATCAGGGTGATGTGGTCGTATCTTCTAGTTCTAGTAAGGACTCTAGCAGCTGCATTCTGGACTAACTGGAGTTTATTTATATTCCTACTGGAACATCCAGACAGTAAGGCATTACAGTAATCTAATCTAGAGGTGACGAATGCATGAACCAGTATTTCTGCATCATGTAGTGACAATATGTTTCTTATCTTAGAAATATTTCTGAGATGAAAGAAAGCTATCCTAGTAATATTATCTACATGAGCATCAAATGATAGACTGGAGTCAATAATCACTCCGAGGTCTTTAACTGCTGTACATGATGAAACAGAAAGTCCATCTCTCTGCCTGTCTCTATCTATCTATCTATCTATCTATCTATCTATCTATCTATCTATCTATCTATCTATCTATCTATCTATCTATCTATCTATCTATCTATCTATCTATCTGTATCTTTGCTTGTCTATCTCTCGGTCTCTCTCTCTCTCTATCTCTCTCTCTCTCTATCTATCTATCTCTCTGCTTATCTATCTATCTATCTATCTATCTATTTATTATCTATCTATCTATCTATCTATCTATCTATCTATCTATCTATCTGTATCTTTGCTTGTCTATCTCTCGGTTTTTTTTTCTCTCTCTCTCTATATAAATATATAAATATATATATAATTATATAATTAATTAATTAATTAATTAATAAATAATTAATTAATTATTCTATCTATCTATCTCTCTGCCTATCTCACTCTCTATCTATCTATCTATCTATCTATCTATCTATCTATCTATCTATCTATCTATCTATCTATCTATCTATCTATCTATCTATCTGTATCTTTGCTTGTCTATCTCTCGGTCTCTCTCTCTCTCTCTCTCTCTCTCTCTCTCTCTCTCTCTATCTCTATTCTATCTATCATCTATTATTACCTACTCTCTATCTATCATCTATCTATTATCTATCAATCTATCTATCTATCTGTATTCTTTGCTTGTCTATCTCTCTCTCTCTCTCTCTCTCTCTCTCTCTCTCTCTCTCTCTCTCTCTATCTATCTATCTCTCTGCCTATCTCTCTCTCTTTTTATCTATCTATCTATTTATCTATCTATCTATCTATTTATTTATTTATCTATCTATCTATCTATCTATTATTATCTATCTATCTATCTATCTGTATCTTTGCTTGTCTATCTCTCGGTGTTTTTTTTTTTTCTCTCTCTCTCTCTCTATATCTATCTATCTATATCTATCTCTCTGCCTATCTCTCTATCTATCTATCTATCTATCTATCTATCTATCTATCTATCTATCTATCTATCTATCTATCTATCTATCTATCTATCTATCTATCTATCTCTCTGCCTATCTCTCTCTCTCTCTCTATCTATCTGTATCTCTTTGTTTGTCTATCTCTCTCTCCCTCTATCTATCTTATTTTGCTTCTTCTCTCTCTCTCTCTCTCTCTCTCTCTCTCTCTTTATCTATCTCTTTGCTATATCTATCTCTCTCTCTTTCTCTCTCTCTATCTGTCTCTTTGCTTGTCTATCTCTCTCTCTCTCTCTCTCTCTCTCTCTCTCTCTCTCTCTCTCTCTCTATCTATCTTTCTATCCTTCTCTTTGCTTGTCTATCTCTCTCTCTCTCTCTCTGTCTCTTCTCTCTCTCTCTCTCTCTCTCTATCTATCTATCTGTCTCTTTGCTTGTCTATCTCTCTCTCTCTCTCTCTCTCTCTCTCTCTCTCTCTCTCTCTCTCTCTCTCTCTCTCTCTCTCTCTCTCTCTCTCTCTCTCTCTATGTATCTCTCTCTCTCTCTCTCTCTCTCTCTCTCTCTCTCTCTCTCTCTTCTCTCTCTCTCTCTGTTTTTATCCTCCTGGTCTTCATGTGTAAACAAAATCCTCGGCAATGTCAATATTTATGACGTCAGGCGACGCGCTGTCGCGGCCGAGTCTGACGTCATCAGCGTGTCCTGTCCGCCCCCTTCTCGCGCTCAGTCCGGTGCGGCAGCGATGTCCCGGAGCTCGCGCGCCGCAGCAGAAAGCCGCGCGACCTTCAACCGGTACGGTTAATGCTGTTCCTTTATCACTGCCGCTATTCTGTGCTTTCCGGTTTGATCTAGATTTTTATTTCAGTGTGCCATCCTGTCTGTCTCTATCTCTGTGTTTCTCTGTGTGTGTGTGTGTGTGTGTGTGTGTGTTTAGAGGAGGGGTATCTTTTCAGTGCACGCGCTGTACGGCAATGCAGGCTTCATTCCGGCGCGCGCTCGCGCATCCGTTCACAAAGTTCCCAGCAGAGCGCGCGGAGAATCAGAGCATGAGCTCCCAGTAATTTTAGGGGTCCAAGCACGGACGCAGCTGAAACCTGTGATTATTATTATTATTATTATTATTATTATTATTATTATTATTATTATTATTATTATTATTATTATTATTAGTAGTAGTAGTAGTAGTATTAGTAGTAGTATTAATATTATGTTACATTTCTTTTTTAAATGTACTTATTGTAAAATATTTAGTTTTTTTATTGTTAACTTGCTTATCAATTTTGATAACTAATATGTGGTCTTTAATGGTGGAAAAAATGTATTTTACGATAGAATTCTGATGTACACTCCGTCCCTGCTAATGTTACAGTGGGATTCGGCCCTCGCTTCATCTCTACCTGAAGAGAGCGATGCGGCAGCGCTTTAGCTCTTTAGTCCGTCCAGCTCTCTCACCTCCTCATGATTATTTCCGTTCACACTAATACGCAAGAAGAACTCTGCACCAACTAACATCTCTGTAAAATATATTTCATCTGTTTCAAACCCACGCAATGTTCTTATACATTTCCTGTCGATGCGCTCTATAGCAATATCCTAATTATTCTTTTTTCCTCCATTCTATATGGCAGAGAGGAAAACCAGCAAGATGGCCACCCAGTTCCTGTTTTTCTTTGACTTCGACGAGACTCTGATCGCCGAGAACAGCGACGACTCTGTGGTCCGTGCCGCGCCATTAAAGAAGCTCCCCGCATCCCTGAGCGATAGTTGCCGTCCTGGATTCTTCTTTAAGCACTCACAGAGAATCTTGACGTTCCTGAGCGAGTGCGGCGTCACCAAGGACGCCATCCGGGCGGAAATCGAGCAAATCCCGGCCTCTCAGGGCGGAGCGGCGCTTCTCGACTTCCTGCTGGCTCGGGACGACTTCGAGTGCGTCATCGTCTCGGACGCTAACTCGTACTTTATCGAGACTTGGTTACAGCACGCCGGCGCTCGCAAGCTTTTCGCCAAGATTTTCACAAACCCGGCAGAATTCGACATCAACGGACGCCTCGTCTTGCGTCCTTTCCACTCCCATTCGTGCGCCAAGTGCCCAGAGAACATGTGCAAGCAGGTCGTCCTGAGAGACTACATGAGCGAAAGGGTGATGGAGCGAGGGGAACCGTTCCAAAAGGTGTTTTATATAGGGGACGGAGAAAACGACGTCTGTCCCACGTTAGCATTGGGACAAAATGACACAGTTTTCCCGCGGAGAGGTTTCCCCATGCACAGGATCATTCAGGATCTCTGCAAAACGCAGCCAGGTGTGTATAAACCCTCGCTGATGCCCTGGGAACAAGGTGAAGACGTGGTGGACTTCCTGAAGGAGATCTTGCAGGAGAAATAACTGGCTAGAGCAGAACGAGTGAACGAGTTAGAAAAGAATAAGGAGGAAGGAAGGAGATTACATGACACACAGAGATACCTAATACACACACAAACCAGCAGCTGAGACATGATTAGCCTTGCATGAGCCTCGCCAGAATATAAAAGGTCAGAATGTGGAACGAGGGCGAGCGTGTCGAGGCTGAACCAGAAAAAAGGAGAAGTTCTGAGGACATTAAACCTCCCACAATCAATGGCTAAAGGCTAATGCAAGGCTAACTTTTTGTTAATGTCTTCCTGAACTCTATTTCACACACACACACACACACACACACACACACACACACACACACACACACACACACACACACACACACACACACACACACATTCTGATAATACACAAATGAACACTAATCTATTTAACACAGACACATTCATACGGAGATTAGTTCCAAATGCTCACGCACGCAGAGGCTAGTCACTCTCAAGCTAATTCCACTTACACACACACTAGTCTCTTGTGTATGCTAATTATCAGCACGTGTTGTGCTGTTTGTGTAAAAACAAACCATTTTCAAAAAAATTTCACACTAATTAGTGTGTTATATAGCTACTACCATATGATCAAAACAATGTTTTTTAAACACCATGTAGGCCACGCCCACAAGCACAAACTACACATGAATATCACTTACTAGCGTGAACGTCGGTTTAGATCCGTAATAAACATACCAGACATTTTCTCATTTTACTTTGATGCTAATTATTGACCCATGAAAGAAGCCCTACAGGGGTGTAGTGGTATATAATAGTAACCAAGAAAACTCCTAATGGAAACCTATAGGAATGTGATGGAAACCTTTAAAGTCCATTATTCAGATGGATTGTAGTGGGGTTTTTTTTTCAGACGGTAACCCTGTCACTACGTCAGGAACGAATCACCCGGTGTCTTTCTGTCATATACTATCAATAATAGTCTAATTTTTTCCCCTTATCTCATTTGTCTCGTATTATTTTATCTCATCCTGTCGATCCTTGATTTCTTTTTTTCATTGACCCATCTCAGGTTTCCTCAGCGTGTGTTGTTTTGTCTCGTCGTTCCTCATCTTATCTTGCTTTCCGTCGTATCTTATCTTGTTTTCACCTGCGTTGGCTTATCCGTCCTCATGTAGTTTCCGATTTCTTCCCTCGTCTCGTCTCGTCTTTCCAGCTGGACTCCTCATGCCTGATGACTTTGTAGGCAGAATAAACTACAGGTGCTCTTCAAGTCCCCGTGATCCGCTGTGAAACCAAAGTAATTATGTAATAAGAATATATTATTTTTAACTCGGTGCACAAAGTCTAATTATGGATTATGACATCGTTATGTCAAAGCATGAAAGAACAGTTGTGTGTGTGTGTGCGCGTGTGTGTGTGTGTATGTATGAACAATATTTATCATATCTTTATCCTATATTGTGTCTTGAATATTGTATTGACCTTCAGGTGAAGGCTTCCACATTAAGCATGAGTTATTGAAGTAGGGGTTTGAGAATGGGTTTAGCACCACCTAGGGGTGCTCCACAAAGGTGTATGTGTACACTGGGAATTTTAAAAAGTTTCATTTAGATCTCTCTCTCTCTCCGTATTATTACAGAAGTGTTATACACAGTCATATGCTACACTACGTAGTACACTAACAGTCTCTAATTCTAAGGGAACGACCTCACTTTGTGTCATAAACACCACCATCAGTACACTGTGAATATATATTAACATGTTATAATATACGCTAATATATGTTTTTATTTATTATATGCATGAGATCTTAGCAATGAAAAGGGATAAAAGCCATTAGACAAAAAGGAAATGATTATTATTATTAAATGGAGAGTTTAACTGTATTTACTGATTGTATTTAAAAGGAGAAAAAATGTTATAAGAATTTATCTTTATTTTACTGATTTCTGCAAATAAGAATTAAACATCAAAAGGCAAAAAAGAGTGTGAATCTCATTTGTGACAGCTGTAGATATCAGGTACGTCCACAAGGTGGAAGCAAAGGACAATAATCTCTCTCTCTCTCTCTCTCTCTCTCTCTCTCTCTCTCTGCATCTGACCTGCTCATGAACAGAAATAGTTTTGGGAACATTTCCACAAACCAATCGCCTGTAACGCATGAGACGAGAAATACAACGAAACATCCAGTAATTGTCTTCTTGGTCAGTAGAAAATTGGACAAATCTATCTAGCTGTGTTCCAGTACTATTTTGAACACCCTTGATGACTTGCCTCTCTGGTTGAGTCCATTTGGCCATCTGATGGACCGTTCCATTACTCTTTTAGCTTGAGTTAGAAACACCCCCCAACCGCAGAGTTAGCACAGTGTGGGAATATTGGCTAATCTTTGTCTGGTGGGATGAGTGGGATGGATTGATGGACAGATGAATAAAGAGATGTATAAGTAGATGGATCCATTACCTAATGGATGGACATGGGGTTGAATGGATGGACAGATGTACAGAGAGATGTTTAGAGGTATGAGTAGATGAAGGGAGAGATTAATGAGATGACAGACTGCACTGATAAATGAAGGGACAGATGAACGAATGGATGGAACGCTGGACATGGACGGATGGATGCAGAGATACCGTGGATGTAAAAAGGTCTATGCAGGCTTTCATGGTTTTTGTGAAGTAAATCCAGAAATGAAGATAAAATCATGTCAGACTGTTCCACATTATTCATGTGACCTTGAAACCATCAGAATTCATGAGAAAATCAAATACATGATAAGTAGCAGTGAGTTTGGCAGTCCCTAGGCAAAAAAATAGGAATATTTCAAATGTCCAGTTTACGTTATTTAGCATGAATAATTTAAATCGCTTCTTGGGGCCCAACTTCTTGAGTGCCTACTTCTGCATAGTGCTAAGTCCTCCCTGGCAAATTAAAACAAGCCTGTGTACATTTCTAGCTCTGAGAGAAAAAGCCTCCAACAAACACTTGTACTTAGATTCTGCCATTTGATCCTTTATTCAATCTTTTGATTAATTTTTCTAAAGTTATTCATTTTGAACATCTTCCCCCCTCTTTCTCTCTCTCTTTTTCTTGAAAATATCAGAACAAGCCTACCTGAAGAAGGTTCCAAGGGAACCGAAATGTTGCAACGGCTAGTTTATTTTTCTATTTTTGAATTTTGCCTAGACTAAAGTTTAAGGAAAGTATTCCATTGACTTATATTCATTATTTGATTGAAAATAAACCTTACTTAAAACAGTACATTGATACATACCAAATACTACTTACTTCCCCCCAACACCTAAAAGAGATAAAAACATTGAAATTTGACATTAGTAAAAATCCACATTAATTTAATACACCAAAAATCCATAATAAGACACAAAAAAGAATTTAAAAAATACGCTTAGCGGAGTCCATCAAACCTTCAGATTCATTACAATTGAAAAGAAAATTGTATGCACGGGTAGAGAGAGCACCCTTCTATGAGAACACGGGCAGATACGATGGCTACCGAGCCCCACGTTAAGCACAGGGAGAGGGAATGCTCTCCTATGCAGACATGGTCAAATACGGTGGCCACAGGAGAGTAGCACAGACTCACTGCAGTGAGTTCCAACAACGGTCTGACAGACCGCAATTTTTTAAAATCCAGGCCCTCTTGGGACCCGTAACATTTATGTCTCGGCCAAAAACCTTTACCAAGGAATCATGACAATGAGTACAGAACGTAGTGCGTAGGCGTGCCCATACGTGAAAAAACAAAAACGCACATCCCAAACCCAACACGAGGCCTAAGCACTCAGATGACCCTGACTTTGTCACCAAAACCCGTCTCCTGTTCAAAATTATTAAATTGGTACACCACAAAAATAATATTAGCCAGAAACAGCCTCCTGCCATCAACAAAATTGAAAGACACCTGTCAGAGATCATCAAACCTGCGTCGCCAAATGCCACGACACTCTCCGTCATTGAGGGCAATGCAAAAAATTGGGCATACACCACAATGCTGATTCTTAAAAACCACTATGAAGATACGACCAAGCTGCAGCACCTTTCCTCCAAGTATTGGGAAGACTGCTTCAACTGCCATCGTGTGGGCAAAACGGGGTATTGGTAAAAGACTCAAAGACAAAATTGTGCATGAGGCTCACGGGCTGGTGGGAGAGACATGGCAAACGGTGCTTCCTCCCACCGATCCGGGCGAGAGGAGAGGAAACTGAGATCCAGAATTCCTCTGCTACTCCTCCCCAACCACAAAACACACCGGCTAGAGCAGTCACAGTGCAGGCACAAATACACACTGAGACGGAATTACCATCTCTGCCTGTAATGTCCACTACGGTGTCCACGATGACTGACCCGCTGCACGATTGGTCCCCCGTCAGGGAGGAAGACCCAGACAGCGGCTCAGACACTTCCCTCCATCTCCTGCCTTCCCCAAAAGTACAACGCACTCTTTGGCGGTGTCCTAACCCCTGTGTCAGACAGGAGGATGACCTCATCTGCTTCGAGTACCAAGGTGAGTGCGAGCAAGAAAATGTTGCTTCACATGAGGTGACTTTGAGCCCATTTCATGCTAAGGGCCCAGCGCGTGTCCCGGAGTGCACTGTAACGTGCGGGAAGACAGGCCTAACAGACACATAGCAATCAAAAGAAAGTCTCACTGGACACTGACGGCCCGAAGAAAATTCCTCATTCTCGGTGACTCCAATCTGTCCAGAATGCCATCTTTCAAGAACCCCGACCTACAGATAGAAAGCTATCCGGGGGCTAAGTTTGCACATGTGAAACCGATACTCGACACAAACACAGCCTCTACTGACACAGAACACGTCATTTTGGCATTGGGTATCAATGGCAGATCAAACAACATCCATGAAACCGCCATCAAGGGACTGCAGGGGCTCTTGAGAACGACTAAAGAAAAATTCCCTCGAGCATAAATCTGGGTGCCGGTGGTGAATTTTTGTATCAAGTGCAAACATTTATTCAACTGTAGATTTGTGCGTTTCATTTCATTTGTCTAATAATTGCAGGTTTGCTTTTCTCTGGTTTCAAATCCGTTGATCTTCATCTGGGGCTTTACAGAACAAAAAACATGCAGTTTCAATACGCGTGTGTAAATGTTTTTCTAATCACTGCAGATGGACAGAGGGATGGATGGACAAAGGGGAAGAGAGATGAACAGATGGATGGATTGGACAAGGAAGGATGAGGAAAATTGCAGAAGGAGAAATGCTAGGTCACTTTCAATTAGTGAACTGTAGATAGAGCTGCCAGAACACTATTAGTGTGTGTGTGTGTGAGAGAGAGACAGAGAGTGGGTGGGAGAGAGAGGGGGCGAGAGAGAGAGAGAGAGAGAGAGAGAGAGAGAGACTGAAGGACCCTTTGGTAGGCATTTAGGGGCAAAAAGAAACAAAACGCTTCAGAACTCCATCAATCCCCATTAGAGCATCTGTCCTTCTCTCTCTCTTTCACAGTGAAGTTCACGCTCCATCTTCTCAAGAGCACTCTATCTGGGTTCCGTCTCAAATCGCACAATCCCACACTCACCAGGATGCCTAAATGGAACGGTCGTGTGCTGTTTGGACACCCTATGGAGTACCCTAGCGCGCAGTTTGGAACGTGACCAAGAATGTTTTTTTTTTCATTGAGGAGGTTTACGAACCGTTTACAACAACAACCACCCCGGTTTTTAGAATGGTAAGAAATTTAGCGGAAAAACCTTTAATAAAACTCGATTTATTTGTCATTTGTAAATAAAAGACTCGGTTTTTAAAAATAAATACTGAATCTATTAGCCCAAACAGCTAATAAAATAAGAGGCAAATTGTGTAATATAATGATTTAATATATGTTCAGATGTGACTAATTATTGAACCAGAACATATTGGTGTCAGTTCCTTAGAGTAGCCACTATGGAAGTATAATAATGCCAAATGTCCCGGCATGTTGAATTACATAACCTGAATAAAAACTTATTGCAATAACAATACTTGAAATTTTCTGATCAGCAATTTAACACAAATCGAAGAAAAAAACAACCCAAAAAACCCCAACACCGCAATATCAGTGCTTGAATTAGTTTCCTCTGCAATTCATACTCAGAAATTCAGGCTGCAGAAATTCCAGTCTTAAAATTCCGGTCTTAAAATTCAGGTCTAAAAATTCATGTCTTCTCATCCAGGTCTCACAGGAAGAGCAATGGATTGCCGATACTATTATTACACACTGTTCAGAACCTGCTCAACGCGGTGGTTGTGGTTTATGTAACATGTTTAACAAAGTTAACAATTCTTACAGCATTGTCCAAAACTTCCTTCAGACGGTCAGGCATTCCCGTGGTGGCCAGCACCTCTCTGGATGCTGCAGTGGACCCAAGCCACACATAGCGCAACTGCTTGCACGTGTTTTACCATTCCACTATACTTCCCTGTCATAGCTTTCGCTATGACAGGGAGGACTGTGGATCAGTGCTGCTGGAAGTAGAGGTGCTTACTGTGGTTTCATGCCAAGGTTTTTGTAGTCACTTCTCTATTTTATTGTTACAAGCTATTAATTTGCTTCATCACATAGCTGTGTGCTGGTAATAAATGACGTGTTGAGATGCGCACTGACGTATGATTGCTAAGTGGATGCAGCTTTGACCATGAAAGATAAGTTAATTTGACTGGATGTCACACATTTGATCATTATAACATTGCAACTTCACTGTTTGTACATGAGAGGGGCCACAAGTTTATTTTTTGACCATGAGAGGAGGGATTAAACGAGCAGTAAATCCCAGCATTTTGCTCCTGTAACCCAGCTGTCACCTCACATACCCCAGGGGTATGTGTAGCCCAGTTTGGGAACCACTGTGGTACGGTACAGGCCCATGGAAGCTTTAATGACCTGAGTGGGTCCCAGTGTGTTAGAGGGGCAGCTCTGTTATGGGCAGTATTCTCAGGGAGGGCAGCAGAGGTTTGTAAGGGAAGTCCACTGGTCCGATTGTCTCTGGTTCTGGTAAGGATGCCCCCTGGGCGCCTCCCTAGGGAGGTGTTCCAGGGACGTCCAGCCAGGAGGAGACCTCGGGGAAGACCCAGGACTAGGTGGAGAGACTATATTTCCACACTGGCCTGGAAACGCCTCAGGATCCCACAGTAGGAGCTGGTTAATGTGGCTCGGGAAAGGGAAGTTTGGGGTCCCTTGCTGGAGCTGCTACCCCCGCGACCTGATTATGGATAAGCGGTTGAGGATGGATGGATATATATATATATACATACACACTCACACACACACAGACACACACACACACACACACAGACATATACTACTATATATGTACATACATATGTATGTATATTCCTACAGTATATTTTTTAAAAATGTTAATCACTGAAGTGCCATGCTCCTAGTCCTTATGTTAAATTGTTCAGTTTTGAACCTTCACAGATCTGATTGTCTCTCACAATGCATATTAAATTATTAATAAAAAAATAAAATAATAAAATATAAATATAAGGGCAGCGCTGGGAGCTGGTCATGACGTCACCGCCGATACCAGAAGTACATTCCCAATGACGTACCTTGCGGCGTCTTCCCTTCCTATCCTATATATATATATATATATATTCTATTTTAGTCTGTATTCCCCAGTGGTGTAAAGAGTTCTGCTACTGTATTAATAATTTACTTTAGTAAAAGTAGTGATCAAGAAATAACTCAAGAGTAAATAAGTCTTGTGGTGAAAAACTACTTAACTGTCAGTTGTCCATTATCAAATGAATTCATACTTATTTCTAGCTACATAGTTACATCCAACATGGATGCCCCTTACACATGATCTGAGGGGTTCCCAAACTAAACCATGTACACCAATTCACCCCACATTGGGTCATGACCCCTAATTTGGGAACCCTTGAGATAATGTGAAAAGGGCACCGTATGGCCAAAAGTATGTGGCCCCTATCACACCCTAATGTAAGGGTAATTGGTTGTTCAGTTCAGTTCAGTTTTATTTGTAAAGCGTTTTTTTTTTACAATGGACATTGTCTCAAAGCAGCTTTACAGAAACATAAACACGGGATACAGATTTTAAATGTGTGAACTTATCCCAACTGAGCGAATATTTCAACTTAGGGTTTGAAGACTGGAGATTCTCCTTTAGGATTTTCTGATAGAGAGCAGAATTCATGTTTTCCTTGATTATTGCCGAGGCCCTGAAGCAGTAAACGTCCCCACACCATCAACGTGCCACCTCCATGCTTGATCGTAGGTATGATGATCTTTTTGTGGAATTCTGTGTTTGGTTTATGCCAGATGTAACGGCACCCCTGTTGTTTAAAGAAACATACCTGGATTAGGAAATGCTTCACAGTTTGTCAAATTTCAGTTGTAGTCGGCAGGATTTGAACCTGTATGGGGAAACCCCAATGGATTTCTAGTGCATCACCTAGTCCATAGGGAACATTCTGTGAAATGATCAACCCTGGAGGTGTGAGGTGAACGTGCTCTCAAAACTCTTGCATATGTTAATAGTTTTGTTTCGTGACATAAAGATGGTTTTCATTTATTGTCGAATCTCAATAAGTAAAACATCAAAAAGAGGTTTTCGAATTGGATCAATTTGCATTTATGTATCAGAATTTTGCCAGCAAAATCAACAGATAATTAAATATACTTTGTTTTTCTGTTCGATGTTATCCCACGTATAGAATACAAACAAAACTTCTTTACAGTGTAAACAGAAATAAACACAAATATATTCAGTTATTAATTTGGACAGACTTTTCCATACGAGCTCAGAACCAAAATAAATGCTCTCTGGCTGTTTACACAGTGAACATTCTGTATTAATATCTCTTCTAAATTTCTTCATATAAACATTGACACAATCAATTATCAGAAGTGTTCTTTATCTGCTGTTTCTGCTGTCAGTGATGAGTGGAACAGGTCATATCCTGTCTCTCTAAAACTCCTCCTATTCAGGAAGTACAGAGTCCGAGATGACTGCAGTCCTTTTGCAGTGTTCTGCTCTGGTGAGTTTAGTTTAATTCTCGGTTTATGGAGAATTCTGAGTCTCATTTTCAGCTCTGTGAAAGGAAAGGATTACTAACTGGACCTGCAAAGTCAGATATTAACTTTAAACAAACCTGAAATCAGGGTGTGATTACTTTTGATCAAAGTGAAAGTGAATCTGAACATTCGGACTGGAGAGAACAACAACAGCAGCAAAATAAAATGGCTTCTAAGTTTTCAGAGGAGGATTTCTCTTGTCCTGTGTGCTGTGAAATCTTCACGGATCCTGTTGTTCTGCGCTGCAGTCACAGTGTGTGTAAAGTGTGTTTGCAGAAGTTCTGGGAGACCAAAGGATCCAGAGAATGTCCTGTTTGTAGGAGGAAGTCGTCTATGGGGGAACCTCCCACAAATCTGGTCTTAAAGAACCTGTGTGAGACTTTCTTACAGGAGAGACATCCGAGATCTTCATCAGCGTCTGAAACAGTCTGCAGTCTGCACAGTGAGAAACTCAAACTCTTCTGTCTGGATGATCAACAGCCGGTGTGTGTGGTGTGTCGAGATTCAAAAATACACACCAACCATAAATTCTGCCCCACTGATGAGGCATCAACAGACTGTAAGGTAAATAAAATGTTCCTGTAGAAGGTACATGTAAAAAAGAGTTTATTCTACATATCAATATCTACAGGTTCAATATAAACACAGTGTAATAATTAAATAATAAATTATAATTATCTTGTGATAAATTTAGTAACATAATAACAAATGTGAGTCTGCTATTCCATCATCTTCAGATTTTCAGCATCTGAAGTGTCTCCTGTATAAACAGGAGCAGATCTTCCATGTTAGACTAAAGCAGTGTACAGCAATAAACCCACATCCTATAAGTCTACACTTTTCATTGTTTCTTCTGTACTTGGTGCATTTTAAAAGCTCTAATGAGTGCTTGTAAGAGAGAATACAGCTATTACTAAACACAGAGTCTCCATGCAGTGTGTTGATTTGTTTCAGGAGGAGCTGAAAACTGCTCTGAAGCCCCTACAGGAGAAACTGAAGATCTTTAAAGACTGTAAACTGAACTGGAGTCAGACTGCAGAACATATAAAGGTTAGAATCAATAAGATGGTGTTGATATTAGAATGATATTTTGCATCATTGCATAATCAGTTCTATTTCATTTGATTTCCTCTTCACTGCAGATTCAGGCCCAACACACAGAGCGGCAGATTAAGGAGGAGTTTGAGAAGCTTCACCAGGTTCTACGAGATGAAGAGGCAGCCAGGATAGCTGCACTGAGAGAAGAAGAGGAGCAGAAGAGTCAGATGATGAAGGAGAAGATTGAGAAGCTGAGCAGAGACATATCATCTCTTTCAGACACAATCAGAGGCGTAGAAGAGGAGATGAGCGCTGAAGACGTCTCGTTCTTACAAGTGAGGATCATTTAGTCAGTATTTATACTGTGAGAAAGTAAAACTTCTTTCCATCATCAGAAACGTCACATTTCAGTGGTGTAAAAATGTCAATCAGATCCACTGATATGTGCTTTGTTGTTTTACAGAACTACAAGGCCACAGTGAAAAGGTGAGCGATGTGCTTCCTGTCTCTCTCGTTCTCTGTGTTTCTGACTCCAAACCCACAGCAGCACTGACTCCTGAATGTTTTTGCAGAGCTCAGTGCACACTGCAGCATCCAGAGGAGCTTTCAGGACCACTGATTCATGTGGCAAAACATCTGGACAACCTGAAGTTCAGAGTCTCGGAGAAGATGCAGGACGCTGTCCAATACAGTAAGAATCTCTTTCTTTCTTTCTTTCTTTCTTTCTTTCTTTCTTTCTTTCTTTCTTTCTTTCTTTCTTTCTTTCTTTCTTTCTTTCTTTCTTTCTTTCTTTCTTTCTGTTTATGTGCCTTTGTTAATAACACTAAAGTGGCCTTTATAGTTATGTTTCATCTGTGTAATATTTTGGATAAATATGGGAAAAATATAATAATAATAATAATAATAATAATAATAGTTATTATTATTATTACAAACATATGTGGTCACTTTTTGAACTGATGTAATGTAACGTAAGGGGACTTTTATTTTGAAAGGCTTCTTATGCGTCAGACTTCCATGCTAACGTAATGGTTAACTTAGCTTAGCTCCATCGTTTGTGTGTGTGTGTGTGTTTTCAGCACCTGTAACTCTGGACCCCAACACTGCTCATCCTAAACTCATTGTATCTGATGATCTGACCAGTGTGAGACGCAGTGATGAGAAACAGAATCTTCCTGATAATCCAGAGAGATTTGATGATTATTACTGTATCCTGGGCTCTGAGGTCTTTAACTCAGGGACACACTGCTGGGACGTTGAAGTAGGAGACTGTACACGGTGGTATGTGGGTGTGATGACAGAATCTGCTCAGAGGAAGGGAGAGATATTCTTCAGAAGTGGAATCTGGTATGTGAGGTATTATGATGGTAAATATGTAACATGTTCTACACCACAGTCACACACTCTCCTCTCAGTAACACAGAAGCTCCAGAGGATCAGAGTGCAGCTGGACTGGAACAGAGGAAAGCTGTCGTTCTCTGACCCTCTCACTAACACACACATACACACTATCACACACACATTTACTGATAAATTACTGCCTTTTATAAGAGTTTATTGTAATAAATCTCCTGTTAAGCTCCTCCCACTTCAGTGCTCTGTAAGAGTGAATCAGATCAGTTAGAGCTGATATTGTTTTATTCCAATTCATGAATGAAATATTGCTGATGAAAAGATTCATGTTCTTTGTGAAAGTCTGTTTTTACTGAAGCACTGAACACTTCATTGTGGAATTTATTTTAGTGTTATATTATTATTTCCACTCACCTTATCAATGACATCAAAATAATGTGAAAAGTCTAAATGATAAGATAATATCTCCAATATTAATATATCTAGAGATTCCAAGTTATTAAATGAAATATTTTAAGTGAAAATAACGACCTACTGTGTTGAAATAATGAATTATTAAATAAAAATAATGTGATAAAGTTCAAATAACTACATAGTACATTTCCCCACAACGTTCAGTTCAGGGCTTCCAGAAACAAATAAACCGAGGAATGAATTTAAAATCATAAAAATATGTTTAAACATAGATCTCTATCTCTGTTCATTTTATTCCTGAATGTAAATCATTGTAAATAAACGGAGGCTTTGAAGACTGGAGTCTTTACTGTATTTGTATTGTTAGCGCGATGCTGTTAATCCTGGGTGAAATGTTCAGCTGGATGTGTGTGTGACGTGTGAAACTGTGCAGTGGAGGAGAATTCAGATGGAGCTCTAAGTTTCCCTCACCAGCAGTTTGTGGTTGTGTAAAGATCAGATGGATCTGTATGTTAATCCTGCATTATTACTTAAATAGTGGAATGTGATTGGTCGATTCTGAACAATTTCACATTCCCAGTTATGTAAGGGTGTACAAACTTATGCAAGGTTGGTATTGGATTCTTTTTGTTTTTATTTTTTCCCTAAAATATTTGTTTGTCACTTGATATTTAAATGTTGCAATTCCACAATAAAGGTGAAAAAGGTTCAGACATGATTTAACTTACTTTCATTTTTTTACATCACAAAAACCTGCCATGTTAACTAGGGGTGTGTAAACATTTTATCTCCGCTGTAGATATCAGCAATTCTGTGCAAGCTAAGAATTTTAACACAGTTACCAATCAAAGATGGTCTGCGTTTTATTTTCATGTATTAAATAATTAATCCAATAATAATCAAATATCTCTCCACATTTATCACACTACTGCATGATTAGAGACGATTTCCAAAGATCAAACAGAGTTAAAGTTTATTAATATTCATGCATGGCCTTGTGCTGGCCATAATGAATTACACCACACGTACATTCTGAGGAACCTGAGTAAACACACAATACAGTTTTTAAAAATTGAATGAAATAAAATGACTCAGTTCACAGAGAGAATGTGGGGCGGATGTGGAAGAGAGAGACATGGGGAGAGAGTCAGACATTAAAGGTGCTAAAAACAACAATTTGAGTATTTTAGTAAATAGTATTGAATATTTTTTTTTTTATAATAAAATCCTGTCAGAAGTGGAATTCAAACAATTTATATATAATTATAATGTATATTATAATAATTAGTAATAATAATATATAATAATTATAATAATATATGAAATCAAAAGCAGCACAAACGATTGAGACTATTTTGAATGAACTTGGAGCATGCGGGGGGCTGGTGACGTCACCACACCATAATTAAATGTCTAATATTTTAAAAACGAAAGCAGCACAAACGAAAATTTTATATGTATATTTGTATGGTGTGTGTGTGTATATAATTTGATTATGATAAATGTACAAGAAGTGAATCTTTGAGAAGTAAAGATTTTATTTATCTAAACTGTCTCTGGAAGTTTCTCTGCAGTTGAGTCCAGCCTCTAGCCTGTTGAGCAGTGGTTAAGTTGTTGGGTCTTTACCATCACAACCAGCATTTGATTCCTGTCCAGATCATCAATCCTTACATGCTATGTCTGGATGCTGTAATACAAACACAAAAAAACCCTCATCACAGTCAGCCTTTATTCTCCTCACAAACACAATCTATGAAAATCAGCAGACCAGAGATTTCCTCCTCTAATAATAAACATTCAGGACGGAGCAGAATCGAAGAACGTTTTGTCATATTGGGTATAAACTCTATCTTGATTCTATTCACAGAACAGCTGCTATTAGATTTAATACCATCTAATGTTTTTTTGAATGTTTTTTCAGTGATTGGGGAACACTAGTTTCCGTGTGATTTAAACTAGGTAGTGTTGAGACGCTTTTAATAAACCACATCTAATCTGTCCACAAGCCATTCAATCTCTAACGTGCCTTCCCCATTTAGGATCTTTGGAGAACGATCTCATTTTATTAGAAACATCAAGCATGATGTGTTCAGTCTGGTTTTCCAAAAGCATTGTGGTGGAAATTTTCTACATGATGCATTTCTCTTATCTTGTCTCAGTATTCTGTTCTGTTTAAGCTTTAAAGTTATATACCGTATTTTTATATTATAGTTATATTTACTGTATTATTTTACCGAAATTTTGGAGTGACATCGAACGGCGTGGCGCGGTGACGTAATGACGCGGGCTCTTAATCTAATTCTGATCTATAACATGTAAAACAGGAACATGACCGGAGTATTCTAAAAGCGACTCATGTAAACACCTTAATCACATTATTACCTTACTTAGATTAAGGTCAATAATTAGATTACTGCTGTCCATGTAAACGTAGTCAATGAGACTGACTCGGATAATGACGAGAGAGATCCGGGCATGCTTGATGCTGAAATCTCCCAACTGTTTACCTCAGACACTGAGGATGAAGAATTTGATGGATTTGTGGAAGAGCAATAAACTGAAAAAGTGAGGGTATTGTTTTGTATTTTATGTTACAACTGAACAATGTTGAGTTATTGTGAATGAGCTGAATAAAGTTTGACTTATCTGACTGTTTTGTTTCGCTGAATGCGCTTTATAATCCGATGTGCCTTATGTATGAAAGTAGACCCATTCATTGATATTGCGCTTTATAATCCGGTGCGCTTTATAGTCCGGAAAATATGTATTAATGTTCTAACTACTGAAGTGGAAAATACAAAATGGATGACCTGAAGTTGTTAAACCGCAGTCTATCTCAAGCTCTTAAGAAGAATCTTTTTTTAGAAAGACTGTTCTTAGAAAGGGTGAAGTTCTTAGAAAAGACCATCTTGCGTTCCTAGAAAGCAGAAAACTACTTCGTATATGGAGTACTTTTCATAGTCTTATGATCACTACACTTATGCTCTCTCCTCCTTCTAAGAGTGCTGAACCCATCTTGCAAGATGCTTAATAAACATTCTCAGCTGTTTTTACCTTTCACATCCTCTCCCAAAGTAATTCTGACCAATCATACCCACCATCGCTAATATGTTGGGATGTAACCAAATATACATAGAAACTGGAGGTGAACTATTAGCTGTTGTTGGTTTTTTCGGGGGTTTATTGTAAAGAAAGCTTGCTAGAAAGGTTCCCACAGGGCAGCTGGTTGAGACTAGAGGTGTGCATCAGGACTGGGATTCCCACATAAACGTCACAAAAGCAGGTCAATTTTCTTTCATGCAGGTGGTCAGATATGATGCTCATAGTTCATTAAAGTGAATTTACCATGTTCATTAACACAACCTTAGTAACTGCCTGATCAGGAGCACAACAATTTAGACAAATGTTTAACCTAATAGGCCTGTATTTTGAGAAACAAACATCTAAACACGTTTTAAAAATATCATGGTCAAAAAAATAACAGAGATGTAAATATTTGGAGCAGAACACAGACACAGATACATTAGATGGTTAACAGTATGTGGACCTGACAATGACCATGACCCCAAATTTTTACCACAGAGCTGGAGGCAGATGATTATCTAGAACATCTTTCTTGAGCATTTCACTTCACTGGAACTAAGAGGCCCAAACCTGTTTCAGCATGACAAGTCAGGCTCCATGAAGACATGAATGGAACTGGAGCCTCCTCACATCATCAGCACCTGACCTCAACCTCCCTAACGCTCTCGTAGCTGAATGAACACAAATCCCCACAGCCACGCCCCAAAATCTAGTGGAAAGCCTTCCCAGAAAAGTGGAGCACATTATAATAGCAAAGAGGGGACCAACTCCATATTAATGCCAAGCCTTTGGAAGAGGATGTCCAACAAGCACATGTGGGTGTCATGGTCAGGTGGCCATACTTTTGGTCATACAGTGTACATATCTACTGCTGTGTGAGTGTCAATGAGCGGCTGAAAATGATCCAATCCACAAACCCAAAGAATAGCTGCTCAGTGGTATTCCTGTGGTGGTGTTGATTGAAGGGACAGAAGAAAGCTGATTTGCATCTGCACTAAAATAGAATATCTCCGTGTTACAAATGTCTATAGACTGATATTTAGTAACTCACTCTGAAGTCTCCAGTTGAAAGTTTCGGTCCCGCAGTAGATCGTTCAGCAGGTTCACTCCTGGGCCTCCTTGTTTATTGCTGTACAGATCCAGCTCTTTCAGCTTTGATGAGGTGTTTGAACTCAGAGCTAAAACCAGAGCTACAATTCCTTCATCTGTGATATTGCACCCTACCAACCTGCAGAGAGACACATGATTACTGTATCTCTCTCTTCCACACTCACAAATTAATCAGAACATTAAAAACCCCACATAGAAAACATACTGTAGTGTAATACAGTGTGTTTATTTCCACAAACATACACATACTCATTTCTGGAGTGTGTGTGTGTGTGTGTGTGAGAGAGAGAGAGAGAGAGAGAGAGATAGATAGAGAAGGAGACAGAAAGAGAGAGAGAGAAAGAGAGACAGACAGAGCGAGAGATAGAGAGAGAGACAGAGAGATAGATAGATAGAGAGAGATAGAGAGAGAGACACACAGAGATAGATAGAGAGAGAGAGAATGAAATATTTCTTCTCAATGAAATATTTGGGAAAGGGAAGGGAGGGGAGAAAAGGTAAATTAATCACATGAAATTGAATCACATGTAAATGAATTATTTGAAAATGAATAAATAAATCAATGAAAAAAGAAAAAAGTAATAGTAATTGACAGTAATCGACACACATTCATATGATTTGATTCTATATGAAAGTTATCCAGAGGGTGAAAGTCTCACCAGCGTGTCTCCAGTTTACATTGTGGAGTCTTCAGTCCCACCGAGAGCAGCTTCATTCCTGAATCATGCAGTTCATTGCCACTTAGGTTCAGTTCTTTCAGACTGGAGGAGTCAGAACTGAGAACTGAGGACAGAACTCTACAACTTTCCTCAGTGATATTACATTTACACAGCCTGGGAGAGAAAAAGAGAAAGAAAAATCACTATAGTGACATCACACAGACATTTTATTCCATTACTCTTAATTATCTAGCTGTATGTTTACAGATATTCTGGGGTTGTGTTTTACATTACATTTATTTATTTGCTCTCTAAATCACTCAGAAATGGTTCATACTTGGAATCCAAAAGGCTTGATGATTAAAAAAAAATCCTTGATTTATCTTTCCTCTCCTTAATCAAACAATGGCAGTAGAATGGGCTGAATCCAACATCATGCTAATGTCCAACAAGCTCATATAGGTGTCAGGTGTCCACATACCTTTGGGCATATACTGTACAGTAACTTTTTTCTTGTAAAATCAGGTATATTCCCAAAATGTAGTATTTTTCCTCTTTAAACAGTGGCCATACAGCACTGTCGTACCACTGTCAGTGATTAAAATATCACTTTTCACCGGAGTGCCTCTTCAGGTTCATTACTTTTGCCTCTTAAGTCACCAGTAAAATTGTGCATACACCTGGGCGAGAGTTAAAGTGATGGCTTACACATAAACATTGCAATTTTACCTTTTATAAACCAGGATAACTGTATAGGCAATTATGTATAGAATTTTTATGGGACACTAGTGCTCTGCATTGTTAATCCAGCCTGAGAGGCATGAAGTTAGTTATTAACAACACAACAGCATTGTAAATCCTGTTTAAAGATCTTATTTGTCCATGTAGTTTTTCATTTATTACTGCCCTTCAGAAGCTACACAAGATATTTACATCCCCCTTCTTGAGCATCAGTGAATGTTTGCACCTTGTGTAATAGTTGTGTTTGAGTCCCTCATTTGTCCTCAGTGTGAAAAAAAAGGATCTCAGCTTCATATAGCCGCTGGGAGAAAGGTTCAAATATACAGAAGATGTTGGAAAAGTAAAGAATGTGCAGGACCTGAAGGATTTTTCTGATCTTCTGATCTTCACAACACCTGTTTGTGAAAGTGTATCATGGTACGAACAAAGGAGAGTTCTGAGGAGCTCAGAAAAAGACTTCATCAGGATGGACAAGGTCACAAAACCATCTCTAAAGAGTTTGGACTCCACCAATCCACAGTCACATGGATTGTGTAAAAATATAAGAAATTCAACACCATCGTTTCCCTCCCAGGTAGACGAGCAAGAAGGATAATGGAAAAAAGTTTTGTGGAGGGATGAGACCAAAATAGAAGTTTTTGGTTTAAAAGAGAAGCGTTATGTTTTTGGAGAAAGGAAAACACTGAATTCCAGCAGAAGAACCTTATCCCATCTGTGAAACATGGGGGTGGTAGTATTATGGTTTGGGCCTGTTTTGCTGCATCTGGCCCAGGACGACTTTCTATCATTGATGGTACAATGAATTGTGAATGATACCAGCAAACTCCACTCTGTCCATGAACTGAATCTGAAGAGAAAGTGGTTCACGCAGCAAGACAACGATCTTAAACACATGAATTCTTCTACTAAAGAATGAAGGTAATGTTTTGGAATGGCCAAGTCAAAGTCCTGACCTTAATCCAATAGAAATGTTGTGGAAGCAATTCATGTGAGGAAACCCACCAACATCCCAAAGTTGAAGCTGTTCTGTACTGAGGAATGGGATCAAATTCCTCCAAGCCGATGTGCAGGACTGATAAACAGTTACCCCAAACGTTTATCTGCAGTTATTACTGCACAAGGGGGTCACACCTGAAGGCCCGAATTTAGCCTATTACCCAAAGACTATTAAAATTAGAAGCAAATACTCACATCCGTAAACCCAATTGGAGATAGCAAAAAGACGAACAGCCGTGAGTGAGGAAAAGTAAGGGTCCAGTTTTTATTACGGTCCACCACACTAGATCCACACCAATGAGAATTCCCAGAAGTGATCTGATAACTGAAGCTTAAGCTCCAGTATTTATAGCTTATTTATGTACAGAGAACATGACCAATACATTTCAGAAAGATTAGGATCTCATTACCAATAGGGTTAAAAAGAGCTCATCTACATTCACCATTAGGATTCAAAACAAGAGAGAGAGAGAAAAGAAAACAATTTGGGGCAATGACCATGGTCTCACAGGTGCAGTGTGACGCAGCTATTCGTATAAATAGCTCCTCACGGTTCTCTCCCAAACATTCAAGGCCTATGTCTACAGCATGCCCGACCCATCTCCGCGAGACAAGAATCCCCATCCTCCGCACTATGAGTAAGTTTCTTTTACCTTTTTTCCTATTTTTCTGGTTTATAATTTACTTTCATATCTGTTTTATATATGGTTATACTACTTGCACATGGTTTACTGTACTCCCTACTTCATAATATTATTAAATTATCCTAATAATATCTTAATACTATTTATTCTTGTAAAGTTCTAATGTTGTGTGTGTGCGCGTTCGGGCCTTCGGGAGGGGGTGTTGGAGAGAGAGGGAGAGGGAGAGAGAGTGTGCTATGTGTGCTATGTCTGCACGCCTGACCCTGAATGCGCAAGAGTGTGTGTGTGTGTTATCTATGTGTGTGCGCCTCCCTACCTCTCCTTCTCTGTGACTATTAAACCATAGTGTGTCAATCCCAAAATGTGAATCCTGTTCATCAATATCCACCTAATACCTCCTCTATGTGTCTAGGTGCCCATTTATTGGAAGGTCTGGATTTGGATTCGAGCACCCGCCAACAAATCATGCATCTCACTGCTGATTTTCAATAAAATTATCTATTACTCATACTTCTCATACTCGGTCTCCCTCGTGTTTGTTTTATGTATATTTTTAACCACAACACACCACATACTGAAAACAAAGGTTCACATACTTTAACCCCTGAGAGATATGTAATATTGGATCATTTTCCTCAGTAAATAATCGACTAAGTATAATATTTTTGTCTCATTTGTTTAATTGCGTTCTCTTTATCTACTTTTAAGACTTGTGTGAAAATCTGATGATGTTTATGCAGAAATATTAACAGCATATTATTAATAAGAAAACTATTGAAATTTTATTTGCATTAAGGTATAGTTGTTTTACTCAGTCTGTCTTAGAAAGTTGATCTACTATGAACATGTGTCTGTTTCTCTTCTGCTAATCACTCTTTTATTTATGGCATTATGATCAGGTTTTGCTATCTTTTCAATGCATACACACATTCACAGAGGCACTGTGCATATGTGTGTATACAACGAATATTGTATATGTCAATTTATCTAGAATGTGTTTGTGTGTGAAAACTGATGATCTCACCACAGTGTCTCCAGTGTACAGTGTGGATTCTCCAGTCCAGCAGAGAGCAGCGTCACTCCTGAATCCTGCAGGTTATTGTGACTCAGGTCCAGTTCTCTCAGACTGCAGGGGTTTGAACTGAGTACTGAACTGAGAACTCTACAGCTTTTCTCTGTCAGATTACACCAACACAGCCTGGGAGAGAACGTAATTATATATCAAAATACAAATGTGTAAAACCGTCACCTCCACATAAAGAACAAATGTTATCAGGAAGCAAAATCTTTACATACATCATAACATTAAAACCAATGACAGGTGAAGTGAATGACATGGTTATCTTGTTACAGTGGCACCTGTCGGGGGGAGGGGGGGGTGTATTTATTAGGCAGCAAGTGAACAGTCAGTTCTCGAAGTTGATGTGCTGGAAGCAGGAAAAATGGGCAAGAGTCAGGATCTGAGTGACTTTGACAAGAACCAAATATGATGGCTAGACGACTGGGTCAGAGCTTCTCCAAAGCAGCAGGTCTTTTGGGGTGTTCCTGGTATGGAGTTAGTACTTACCAAAAGTGGTCCAAGGTAGGACCATCGGTGAACAACCGAGAGGATCAAATGTTTATAAGGCTCACTGATGCATGTGGGGCGTGAAGGCTAGCCTGTCTGGTCCAATCCCACAGAAGTACTAGTGTAGCACAAAGTGCTGAAGAAGTTCATGCTGGTTCTGATAGAAAGGAGTCAGAACACACACAGCATCATTGTGAAGGGGACCTACACAATATTATGTAGGTGGTTTTAATGTTATGGCTGATTGGTGTATATGCTTCCTACGATGTCTGAGATGGAACAATACTGATTGATCTTTGCCTTGTATCCCTTTAGTGGTGAAGTAGTTCTATTTCCTTTTGTTCTTGATCACAAGCACGGTTTCCTGCACAACTAGCAATGTCTCCTCTTTCCCATTCTTGTTTTCTCAGAGTTGAGGACGTGAACACAAATATGCTGACCCTAACCCTAACCCTCTCTTTCATCAATAAAGGTCACTGTTCATGACTCCTCTATCAGAAAGTGAGGTGAGGTGAAAACCACTTCTAACCCAGAAGAACATTAATTCTCATCTGAATGTTGCCAGTTCTGTGGACTGATGAGTCGAAAGTGGAACTGTTTGGAAGACAGGAATCCCGTTACATCTGGTGTAAACCAAACACTTCTTGAAGACTTCATGTGTGAGATGATTTTATTGGCCAGGCTCTGATCACTGATCCTCTTCTGAAGTACTCCTCTTTCTGAGGATCATTGAACCCTTGAACCCAACTCTGTGACCTGGTCTCTGTTTCTCTTTCATCAGATTCAGCTCTCTAAAGGGAAGTGGAAACATGAAGGTGACGTCATGATTTGCTTTTCCTCCAGTCCAGTCCAGAATGAACTTCTGCACAGAGACTGTTTTACCAATTCCAGCGACTCCTTTAGTCACACACGCGCACCCACACGCACGCGCACGCACACACACGTGCACGCACACCACACACACACACGTGCGCGCACACACACACGTGCACACATACACACGCACCCACGCGCGCGCACACACACACACGCGCACGCACACACACATGCACACACTCGCGCACACACAGACGCGCACACACACACGCTCGTGCTCACACACACACCCGTTAATTTATTGTGTTTGTAAACAGGTGGGAAAAAAAGGCAAAAACACGTCTGTAGTGTCAGGATGGTCGAGCGGTCTAAGGCTCCAGACTCAAGGTTTAGACCTTTTCCCTGGTTAAAGGAGGATTCTGGTCTCTAAATGGAAGCGTGAGTTCAAATCCCACTTCTGACATTATTTTTTTAAATGAAAACCCCATTAAGAGAATGTCTTTTAATTCTTATGAAGAGGTGATCAGATATGGAGCAGGGGGATTTTGGCCCACTCTCCTTTGCAAAAGTGCTTTGGTTCAGACACAGTGGAGGGTTTTGGAGCATGAACTGCCTGTTTAAGGTCCTGCCTCAGCATCTCAATTGGTTCAAGTCAGGACTTTGACTAGACCACTCAAACTTTAATTTAGCTTTTTTTTAGCCATTCAGAGGTGGACTTATTCACACCTGTAATAATATCTGTATACCGTGTTGATATTTCTGTAAAGCTACTTTGAGACAATGTCTATTGTAGAAAGCGCTATACAAATAAAAATCGACTTACTCCTGTGCTCTGGATTGTCATCTTGCTGCATCATCCAGTTGTGCTTGTATTTCAACTTAGGGTTTGAAGACTGGAGATTCTCCTTTAGGATTTTCTGATAGAGAGCAGAATTCATGTTTTCCTTGATTATTGCCGAGGCTGGATTTCTAGTGCATCACCTAGTCCATATGGAACATTCTGTGAAATGTTCAACCCTGGAGATGTGAGGTGAACGTGCTCTCAAAACTCTTGCATATGTTAGTTTTGTTCTGTGACATGAAGATGGTTTTAATTTATTGTCGAATCTCAATAAGTAAGAAGAGAGAGACATGGGGAGAGAGTCAGACATTAAAGGTGCTAAAAACAACAGTATTTTAGTAATTAGTATTGAATATATATTTTTTTATAATAAAATCCTGTCAGAAGTTGAATTCAAACCCACACCTCCATTTAAAGACCAGAATCCTCCTTTAACCAGGGAGAAGGTCTGAACCTCGAGTCTGACACCTTAGACCGCTCGGCCATACTGACACTACAGCTGTGTGTTTCCTCCCTTTTTTCCACCTGTTTACAAACACAATCATTAGACTTGCTGACCTGAAACAGAGTAAATACATCACAGTGCACAATACTCTGACCTTTGGAGAAAAGGATTCTGTCCCAGTTTACTCTGTCAGATCTTTAATAACTACAATGTCCGCTTTTTTTCACGGTGGTTAGCACGTTCGCCTCACACCTCCACGGTCCGGAGTTCGATTCCCGCTGGGGCCATGTGTGTCCGGGTTCTCCGGTTTCCTCCTCCAGTCCAAACACATGCATGGTAGGGTTAGGGTGTGACTAAAGTGTCTGTAGTGTATGAATGGGTGTGTGTGTGTGTGATTGTGCCCTGCGATGGACTGGCACCCTGTCCAGGGTGCACCCTCCCTTGTGCCCCATGATGTCTGGGATTGGCTCCAGGTTCCCCGTGACCCTGAAGAAGGAGTAAGCAGTAGAAGATGGATGGATGGGTTCTGTCCCAGTTTACTCTGTCAGATCTTTAAAAACCACAGTGTCCGCTTTTTAAATGTTTGGAGAAGAGGGTTATCACTGCTTGTTTGTTTTTTTGTTTTATAAAAAAACAACAATTTCCATGGGGTGTACTTATTTTTTCACATGACTCTAGATAGATAGATCACTTGATTAATCCCAGAGGGAAATCCACATATTACAGCAGCACAGAGAGTTAGAAGTGTACTAAAGTAATTTAACATTATAAATGAAACATAAGAATAAATATACGTGTGTATCGACGTGCTCGCTTCGTCGGTCATTATCTTCCAGGACTGAGCCGTTATTAAAGTGAGGGTTGTTGCGTTCGCATTCAGACACTGCAGCGTATGGCGAGAACCGCGACCTCAACATACGAGATATAAACTAATTATTAAAACTACATATATTCATTAAAATTTAACAATAACGCAGGAACGCCACCGAGTGTCGAGAAGTAAAGGAACATTTCTGTAATTAAAAATTAACTTGAGTAAGAGTATAAGTACGGCCAGTTAAACCTACTCTTAAAAGCACATTGTTTTTGTATATAGAGTGTTACTTCCCACCTCTGGAAATACTGCAGCTGGAAAATATAATCATTTCTTTTCTCTATTTGTTTGTCCGGAACATCCAGAGCACATCACGTTCATGCAGCACTACAGCTCTGTCCTTTGGATCAGTTTCACCTTGCAGCTCAGTTTAGCAGCTCAGTTCAACATCTACAGAAAAATGTTGCCTACAACTGCTGATCTCTCGAAGCTGTGTTCCATGTTCCAGAAGTTATAGATCCCATAAGCACAGTATAGTAGAGGAGCTCCCAGAATGTTAATATACTAAAACTGAGCCCATCTTATTATTTGATCTGACAATAATCCATTAAATCTTGGAGCAGTGCTATGAGAGTTGTGTTCCCAGGCTAAGAGACGGGGAAGAGCAGACGCAATCAGTGTGGCTCATGGGGTATTTCTGCTCAAATAGCAGACGGGTCTGCTAGAAATGGGGTTTGCTCAGCAGATAAACAGTATGGAACGTTGCCCACACCCCAAAATACACGGCATGTTTTGTGTAATTGTATAGCTCGATGGTGGAGTACTGGATTCACTTTGCTGCAACACTGTGATCCCAGAGATCATTTTGTTAGCAATTTCACTGACATCACTGATCTTCAACAACGGGCGGGTGCACAGAATGTGTATGGGACACTGCAGATTTCTAATGGTTGTAGGCCTGGGTTTGTCAAAGACACACAAACATTTTTACATGGCTGTTGTTGTTAATTATAAACATCAGTGCACTGAGTTAGGGGGAGACAGATATGTTTTGAAAGACAGAACCCTATAGCTTCCACCTTACAGAGAAAACATGGCAGAAAGTTCAGCAGAGCACTTTGTGAAACCGATTATAAACTCGAGTGAAGTAACTGAGGCAGAGAACTGCAGAGGTTCAGAAGGTGAATAAAGTCACTAAGATCACTGTTCAGATAAGATGTACCTTTACTGATCCCGTGCAGCACACACACACACGCGCACACACACACGAGCGCGCGCACACACGTGAACAAACACGCGCGCTCGCACGAGAGCACAGACGCGCGCACACACAAACACACACACACTCGCGCACACACACGCGCGCACGCACACACATACAAGCGCACACACACACCATCAGTACACTGTGAATATAACAAGTTATTATATATGCTAATATATGTTTTAATTTATTATATGCATGAGATGTTAGCAATGAAAAGGGATAAAAGCCATTAGACAAAAAGGAAATGATTATTATTATTAAATGGAGAGTTTTACTGTATTTACTGATTGTATTTAAGAGGAGGAAAATATTATAAGAATTTATCTTTATTTTACTGATTTCTGCAAATAAGAATTAAACATCAAAAGGCAAAAAATGTGTGAATTTCATTTGTGACAGCTGTAGATATCAGGTACGTCCACAAGGTGGAAGCAAAGGACAATAATCTCTCTCTCTCTCTCTCTCTCTCTCTCTCTCTCTCTCTCTCTCTCTCTCTCTCTCTCTCTCTCTCTCTCTCTCTCTCTCTCTCTCTCTCTCTCTCTCTCTCTCTCTCTGAAATAGTTTTGGGAACATTTCCACAAACCAGTCGCCTGTAATGCGAGAGACGAGAAATACAATGAAAAATCCAGTAATTATCTTCTTGGTCAATAGAAAATTGGACAAATCTATCTAGCTGTGTTCCAGTACTATTTTGAACACCCTTGATGACTTGCGTCTCTGGTTGAGTCCATTTGGCCATCTGATGGACCGTTCCATTACTCTTTCAGCTTGAGTGGAGAAACACCCCCCAACCGCAGAGATAGCACAGTGTGGGAATTCTGGCTAATCTTTGTCTGGTGGGATGAGTGGGATGGATTGATAGACTGGCACAGCTGGATTTATAGATGATTAAAGAGATGTATAGGTAGATGGATCCGTTAAAGAATTGATAGACATGGGGTTGAATGGATGGACAGATGTACAGAGAGATGTTTAGAGTAGATGAAGGGAGAGATTAATGAGAGGACAGACTGCACTGATAAATAAAGGGACAGATGAACGAATGGATGGAACGCTGGACATGGACGGATGGATGCAGAGATACCGTAGACTTTCGTGGTCTTTGTGAAGTAAATCCAGAAATGAAGATAAAATCATGTCAGACCATTCCCCATCATTCACATGACCTTGAAACCATCAGAATTCATGAGAAAATCAAATACATGATTATAAGACCCTTTCACTATGGGTGGTGTAGCAATGTCCAGATTTAACCGATCACCATCACATTTACATTTATATTTATATTTATTCACTTAGCAGACGCTTTTATCCAAAGCGACTTACAAATAAGCAAAGCAATATATCAATCAGGGAACAATACAAGTAGTGCTACTATACAAGATCCATTAATTGAATACCAGAGGAAGCAACGTGTACAGAGTAGAGGTGTAAGTGCATTGTCAGTGGGTTTTTTTATTTTTATTTTTTTATTTTTTTATTTTTTTTAGGAGTTGATTAGGTGTTCATGGCAAAGGTGGGTCTTTAGCTGTTTTTTGAAGATAGTGAGAGATTCTGCAGTCCGGATTGAGATCGGAAGAGCATTGCACCACTGGGGAACGGTATGCGTGAAGGTTCTGGAAAGGGACCTTACGCCTCGCTGAGTGGGAACTACTAAACGTTGGTCGCTAGTCGATCTCAGATTGCGAGAGGGAATGTATGCCTTCAGGAGAGAGTTGAGGTAGGAGGGTGCTGTTCCTGACAAGGTCTTGTAGGTGAGCATCAAGGCCTTGAACTTGATGCGGGCAGCTACAGGAAGCCAGTGGAGGGAGATGAAGAGGGGTTGTGATCACCATCACATGATTGAGGGATTGTGATCACCATCACAATCATGTCCAGAGCTAAATAGCATACAGAAATATAAATCACCTGAGCCTGGAAGATTTCTATGAAGCTTTTGTAGTTGCACCTTACTGGCATACCCATAGTCTGTGAGGAGCTGAAAAAAACCATCTGCATGATCTTATTGATGAAAGATACTGACCAGGAGATTGGTATGAATGAATAGCAAAGGTCATGGAATACTGAGAAAAGTGTCATCAATCAAAACGTGAGAATATTTGGCACCACAGGGACATTTCCAGGGTCAGGATGACCTTCCAAAGTTAATGACAGGACAAGGAGAAAACATATTACGTATTTGTGGAAGGTACAGTTCACTCCTTGCATGTGACAAACAATCTGCTGTATTCTGAACATGTCTGGGCCATGGGGTAGTGCGACAAGAAGGAAGACATTTTTCACAAATAAGCAGAGAGAGTTTGGCGGCCCCTAGGCAAAAAAATAGGAATATTTCAAATGTCCAGTTTACGTTATTTAGCATAGATAATTTAAATCGCTTCTTGGGGCCCAACGTGAGTGCCTACTTCTGCATAGTGCTAAGTCCTCCCTGGCAAATTAAAACAAGCCTGTGTAAATTTCCAGCTCTGAGAGAAAGCCTCCAACAAACACTTGCACTTCGATTCTGCTATCTTTGATCCTTTATTCAATCTTTTGTTTTATTTTTCAAAATTTATTAATTGAGAACATTTTTCTTCCTCCCCATCCCCTTTTTCTCTCTCTCTTTTCTTGAAAATATTAGAACAAACCTGCCTGAAGAAGGTTCCAAGGGAACCGAAACGTTGCAATGGCTAGTTTATTTTTCTATTTTTGAACTTTGCCTAGACTTAAGGAAACTTCAAGGACTTTAAGGAAAGTATTCCATTGACATATTCATTATTTGATTGAAAATACACATTACTTTGAAAAAGTCCATTGATACAAACCAAATACTACTTACCTTTTCCCCCCCAACACCTAAAAAATATAAAAACGTTGAAATTTGACTTTAGTAAAAATCCACATTCATTTAATAACTAAAGCTTAAGGAAAGTATTCCATTGACTTGTATTCATAATTTTATTGAAAATACACCTTACTTAAAACAGCTCATTGATTCATACCAAATACTACTTATCCCCCTCCCCCCCACATCTTAAAGAGATAAAAACATTGAAATTTGACATTAGTAAAAATCCACATTCATTTAATACACCAAAAATCTATAAGACACAAAAAAGAATTAAAAAAAGACACTTACTGGAGTCCATCAAACCTTCTGATTCATTACAATTGAAAAGAAAATTACCAAAACATGGTTTGGCCAGAAAGAGACGACTGGACAGTTGTCACACGCGGACGCAAATGTACCGTCCAGGGCAATGGTTGGCCCATGCCCCACACTTATCACAACCCTGTACAGCATGCACGGGTAGAGAGAACAAGGTCTGGCAGACCGCGATTTTTTTGAAACCCGGGCCCTCTCAGGACCCACAACATTTATGTCTCGGCCAAAATGTCCTTTACCAAGGAATCATGCCAGTGGGCACAGAACGGAGTGCGTACGGCGCGCCCATACGTGAAAAACAAAAACGCACATCCCAAATCTAACACGAAGCCTAAGCACTCAGATGACCCTGACTTTGTCACCAAAACCCGTCTCCTGTTCAAAATTATTAAATTGGTACACCACAAAAATAATATTAGCCAGGAACAACCTTCTGCCATCAACAAAATTGAAAGATACTTGTCAGAGATCATCAAACCTGCGTTGCCAAACGTCACGTTACTCTCCCTTATTGAGGGCAATGCAAAAAAATTGGGCATGCACCACAATGCTGATTCTTAAAAACCACTACGAAGATGCATTAGTGGAAGAAACGACCAAGCTGCAGCACCTTTCCTCCAAGGATTGGGAATAATGCTTCAACACTGCCATTGTGTGGGCAAAACGGGGTATTGGCAAAAGACTCAAGGACAAAACTGTGCATGAGGCTCCCGGGCTGGTGGGAGAGACATGGCAAACGGTGCTTCCTCCCACTGATCCGGGCGAGAGGGGAGAGGAAACTGAGATCCAGAATTCCTCTCCTACTCCTCCCCAACCACAAAACACACCGGCTAGAGCAGTCACAGTGCAGGCACACTGAGACGGAATTACCATCTCTGCCTGTAATGTCCACTACGGTGTCCACGATGACTGACCCACTGTACGATTGGTCCCCTGTCAGGGAGGAAGACCCAGACAGTGGCTCAGACCCTTCCCTCCATCTCCTGCCTCCCCCAAAAGTACAACGCACCCCTTGGCTGCGTCCTAACCGCTGTGTCAGACAGAAGGATGACCTCATCTGCTTTGAGGACCAAGGTGAGTGCTAGCAAGAGAATGTCGCTTCACAAGAGGTGACTTTGAGCCCCAACAAAATCACTAGCCTCAAGATGGCCACACAGGCCCTTTCATGTTTAGGGCCCGGCACGCCAGTGCACTGTAACGTGCGGGAAGACAGGCCTAACAGACACATAGCAACCAAAAGAAAGTCTCACTGGACACTGACGGCCCAGAGAAAATTCCTCATTCTCGCTGACTCCAATCTGTCCAGAATGCCATCTTTTAAGAACCCCGACCTACAGATAGAAAACTATCCGGGGGCTAAGTTTGCACATGTGAAACAGATACTCGACACAAACACAACCTCTATTGACACAGAACACGTCATTTTGGCATTGGGTATCAATGGCAGATCAAACAACGTCCATGAAACCGCCATCAAGGGACTGCAGGGGCTCTTGAGAACAACTAAAGAAAAATTCCCTTGGGCAGAAATCTGGGTGCCGGTGGTGAATTTTTGTATCAAGTGCAAACACTTATTCAACTGTAGATTTGTGCGTTTCATTTCATTTGTCTAATAATTGCAGGTTTGCTTTTCTCTGGTTTCAAGGCCGTTGACCTTCATCTGGGGCTTTACAGAACAAAAAACATGCAGTTTCAATACGCGTGTGTTTTCTAATCACTGCAGATGGACAGAGGGATGGATGGACAAAGGGGAAGAGAGATGAACAGATGGATGGATGGGACAAGGAAGGATGAGGAAAATTGCAGAAGGAGAAATGCTAGGTCACTTTCAATTAGTGAACTGTAGATAGAGCTGCCAGAACACTATTAGTGTGTGTGTGAGAGAGAGACAGAGAGTGGGTGGGAGAGAGAGAGAGGGAGAGGGAGAGAGAGAGGGGGCGAGAGAGAGCGAGGGAGAGGGAGAGAGAGAGAGAGGGAGAGGGAGAGAGAGAGAGGGAGAGGGAGACACTGAAGGACCCTTTGGTACACATTTAGGGGCAATAAGAAACTAAATGCTTCAGAACCTTCACGCATACCGTTCCCCAGTGGTGGAATGCTCTTCCGATCTTAATCCGGACTGCAGAATCTCTCACTATCTTCGAAAAACAGTTAAAGACCCACCTCTTTCCGTGAACACCTAACCAACTCCTAGAGAAAAAAAAACCAAACAAAAAAAAACAACAAAAAAAAACCCCACACACAACGCACTTACACCTCTACTCTGTGCACTTTGCTTCCTCTGGTATTCAATTAATGGATCTTGTATAGTAGCACTACTTGTATTGTTCCCTGCTTGATATATCGCTTTGATTATTTGTAAGTCGCTTTGGATAAAAGCGTCTGCCAAGTGAATAAATGTAAATTTAAGGGGCAAAAAGAAACAAAACGCTTCAGAACTCCATCAATCCCCATTAGAGCATCTGTCCTTCTCTCTCTCTTTCACAGTGAAGTTCACGCTCCATCTTCTCCAGAGCACTCTATCTGGGTTCTGTCTCAAATCACACAATCCCACACTCACCAGGATGCCTAAATGGAACGGTCGTGTGTTGTTTGACACCCTATGGAGTATCCTAGCGTGCGGTTTGGAACGTGACCAAGAATGTTTTTTTTCCGAACCGTTTACAACAACAACAACAACCCCGGTTTTTAGAATGGTAAGAAAGTTAGCTGAAAAACCTTTAATATAACTCTATTTATTTGTCATTTGTAAATAAAAGACTCGGTATTTAAAAATAAATACTGAATCTATTAGCCCAATCAGCTAATAAAATAAGAGGCAAATTGTGTAATATAATGATTTAATATATGTTCAGATGTGACTAATTATTGAACCAGAACATATTGGTGTCAGTTCCTTAGAGTAGCCACTATGGAAGTATAATAATGCCAAATGTCCCGGCATGTTGAATTACATAACCTGAATAAAAACTTATTGCAATAACAATACTTGAAATTTTCTGATCAACAATTTAACACAAATCGAAGAAAAAAACAACCCAAAAAACCCCAACACCACAATATCAGTGCTTGAATTAGTTTCCTCTGCAATTCATCCTCAGAAATTCAGGCTGCAGAAATTCCGTTCTTAAAATTCCGGTCTTAAAATTCAGGTCTAAAAATTCAGGTGTTCTCATCCAGGTCTCACAAGAAGAGCAATGGATTGCCGATACTATTATTACACACTGTTCAGAACCTGCTCAACGTGGTGGTTGTGGTTTATGTAACATGTTTAACAAAGTTAACAATTCTTACAGCATTGTCCAAAACTTCCTTCAGACGGTCAGGCATTCCCGTGGTGGTCAGCACCTCTCTGGATGCTGCGATGGACCCAAGCCACACATAGCGCAACTGCTTGCACGTGTTTTACCATTCCACTATATTTCCCTGTCATAGCTTTCGCTCCATCAGTACAGATGCCAACACATTTTGTCCATGAAAGTTCATGTGACGTTACAAATATATCCAAGGCATTAAAAATTGATGGTTTGTCTGCGAATTGCTGGTGAAGAAGAGGTGGCCTTTCAACTTCAGATACATCGCTGTCTGTATCAGTGTGAACTGTGCTAGTAGCAGTGGATACACTTACGTTTGCTACGGACGTACTGTTAGAGGGACCTGAGCTACTGTTATCAGAGGACTGTGGATCAGCGGCGCTGGAAGTAGAGGTGCTTACTGTGGTTTCATGCCAAGGTTTTTGTAGTCACTTCTCTATTTTATCCTTACAAGCTATTAATTTGCTTCATCACATAGCTGTGTGCTGGTAATAAATGACGTGTTGAGATGCGCACTGACGTATGATTGCTAAGTGGATGCAGTTTTGACCATGAAAGATAAGCTAATTTGACTGGATGTCACACATTTGATCATTATAACATTGCAATTTCACTGTTTGTACATGAGAGGGGCCACAAGTTTATTTTTTGACCGTGAGAGGAGGGATTAAATGAGCAGTAAATCTCAGCATTTTGCTCCTGTAACTCTGCTGTCACCTCACATACCCCCAGGGGTACGTGTACCCTAGTTTGGGAACCACTGTGGTACGGTACAGGTCCATGGAAGCTTTAATGACCTGAGTGGGTCCCAGTGTGTTAGAGGGGCAGCTCTGTTATGGGCAGTATTCTCAGGGAGGGCAGCAGAGGTTTGTAAGGGAAGTCCACTGGTCCGAGTGTCTGTGGTTCTGGTAAGGATGCCCCCTGGGCGCCTCCCTAGGGAGGTGTTCCAGGGACGTCCAGCCAGGAGGAGATCTTGGGGAAGACCCAGGACTAGGTGGAGAGATTATATTTCCACACTGGCCTGGAAATGCCTCAGGATCCCACAGTCAGAGCTGGTTAATGTGGCTCGGGAAAGGGAAGTTTGGGGTCCCTTGCTGGAGCTTCTACCCCCGCGACCTGATTATGGATAAGATAAGTATAAGTATACACACACACACACACACACACACACACACACACACATATACTACTATATATGTACATACATATGTATGTATATTCCTACAGTATATTTTTTAAAAATGTTAATCACTGAAGTGCCATGCTCCTAGTCCTTATGTTAAATTGTTCAGTTTTGAACCTTCACAGATCTGATTGTCTCTCACAATGCATATTAAATTATTAATAAAAAAAATAAAATAATAAAATATAAATATAAGGGCAGCGCTGGGAGCTGGTCATGACGTCACCGCCGATACCAGAAGTACATTCCCAATGACGTACCTTGCGGCGTCTTCCCTTCCTATCCTATATATATACAGTGGTGTGAAAAAGTGTTTGCCCCCTTCCTCATTTCCTGTTCCTTTGCATGTTTGTCACACTTAAGTGTTTCGGAACATCGAATCAATTTAAACAATAGTCAAGGACAACACAAGTAAACACAAAATGCAATTTGTAAATGAAGGTGTTTATTATTTAAGGTGAAAAAAATCCAAACCATCATAGCCCTGTGTGAAAAAGTGATTGCCCCCCTTGTTAAAACATACTATAACTGTGGTTGTCCACACCTGAGTTCAATTTCTCTAGCCACACCCAGGCCTGATTATTGCCACACCTGTTCACAATCAAGGCATCACTTAAATAGGAGCTGCTTGACACAGTAAGGTCCACCAGAAGATCCTTAAAAGCTACACATCATGCCGAGACCCAAAGAAATTCAGGAACAATTGAGAAAGAAAGTAATTGAGATCTATCAGTCTGGAAAGGGTTATAAAGCCATTTCCAAAGCTTTGGGAATCCAGCAAACCACAGTGAGAGCCATTATCCACAAATGGCGAAGACATGGAACAGTGGTGAACCTTCCCAGGAGTGGCCGGCCGCCCAAAATTACCCCCAAAGCGCAGCGACGACTCATCCAAGAGGTCACAAAAGACCCCACAACAACGTCCAAGAACTACAGGCCTCACTTGCCTCAGTTAAGGTCAGCGTTCATGCCTCCACCATCAGGAAAAGACTGGGCAAAATGGCCTGCATGGCAGAGTTCCAAGGACAAAACCACTGCTGAGCAAAAAGAACATCAAAGCTCGTCTCAATTTCTCCACAACACATCTTGATGATCCCCAAGACTTTTGGGACAACATTCTGTGGACCGATGACCAAAAGTGGAACTCTTTGGAAGGTGTGTGTCCAAGTATATCTGGCATAGAAGGAACACTGCATTTCATAAAAAGAACATTATATCAACAGTAAAATATGGTGGTGGTAGTGTGATGGTCTGGGGCTGTTTTGCTGCTTCAGGACCTGGAAGACTTGCCGTGATAAAAGGAACTATGAATTCTGCTGTCTACCAAGAGATCCTGAAGGAGAATGTCCGACCATCTGTTCGTGTACTCAAGCTGAAACGAACTTGGGTTCTGCAGCAGGACAATGATCCTAAACACACCAGCAAGTCCACCACCGAATGGCTGAAGAAAAACAAAATGAAGACTTTGGAGTGGCCTAGCCAAAGTCCTGACCTGAATCCTATTGAGATGTTGTGGTATGACCTTAAAATGGCCGTTCTGCTCGAAAACCCTCTAATGTAACTGAATTAGGACAATTCTGCAAAGATCAGTGGGCCAAAATTCCTCCAGGACGCTGTAAAAGCCTCATTGCACGTTATCGTAAACGCTTGGTTGCAGTTGTTGCTGCTAAGGGTGGCCCAACCAGTTATTAGGTTTGGGGGCAATCACTTTTTCACACAGGGCCATGATGGTTTGGATTTTTTGACCTTTAATAATAAACACCTTCATTTACAAATTGCATTTTGTGTTTACTTGTGTTGTCCTTGACTATTGTTTAAATTGGTTTGATGTTCCGAAACACTTAAGTGTGACAAACATGCAAAGGAACAGGAAATGAGGAAGGGGGCAAACACTTTTTCACACCACTGTATATATATATATTCTATTTTAGTCTGTATTCCCCAGTGGTGTAAAGAGTTCTGCTACTGTATTAATAATTTACTTTAGTAAAAGTAGTGATCAAGAAATAACTCAAGAGTAAATAAGTCTTGTGGTGAAAAACTACTTAACTGTCAGTTGTCCATTATCAAATGAATTCATACTTATTTCTAGCTACATAGTTACATCCAACATGGATGCCCCTTACACATGATCTGAGGGGTTCCCAAACTAAACCATGTACACCAATTCACCCCACATTGGGTCATGACCCCTAATTTGGGAACCCTTGAGATAATGTGAAAAGGGCACCGTATGGCCAAAAGTATCTGGACACCTGACCCTCACACCCTAATGTAAGGGTAATTGGTTGTTCAGTTCAGTTCAGTTTTATTTGTAAAGCGTTTTTTTTTTACAATGGACATTGTCTCAAAGCAGCTTTACAGAAACATAAACACGGGATACAGATTTTAAATGTGTGAACTTATCCCAACTGAGCGAGTATTTCAACTTAGGGATTGAAGACTGGAGATTCTTGTGTTCAACCCTGGAGGTGTGAGGTGAACGTGCTCTCAAAACTCTTGCATATGTTAATAGTTTTGTTTTGTGACATAAAGATGGTTTTCATTTATTGTCGACTCTCAATAAGTAAAACATCAAAAAGAGGTTTTCGAATTGGATCAATTTGCATTTATGTATCAGAATTTTGCCCGCAAAATCAACAGATAATTAAATATACTTTGTTTTTCTGTTCGATGTTATCCCACGTATAGAATCCAAACAAAACTTCTTTACAGTGTAAACAGAAATAAACATCAATATATTCAGTTATTAATTTGGACAGACTTTTCCATACGAGCTCAGAACCAAAATAAATGCTCTCTGACTGTTTAGACAGTGAAGATTCTGTATTAATATCTCTTCTTAATTTCTTCATATAAACATTGACACAATGAATTATCAGAAGTGTTCTTTATCTGCTGTTTCTGCTGTCAGTGATGAGTGGAACAGGTCATATCCTGTCTCTCTAAAACTCTTCATATTAAGGAAGTACAGAGTCTGAGATGACTGCAGTCCTTTTGCAGTGTTCTGCTCTGGTGAGTTTAGTTTTATTCTCGGTTTATGGAGAATTCTGAGTCTCATTTTCAGCTCTGTGAAAGGAAGTGATTACTAACTGGACCTGCAAAGTCGGATATTAACTTTAAACAAACCTGAAATCAGGGTGTGATTACTTTTGATCAAAGTGAAAGTGAATCTGAACATTCGGACTGGAGAGAACAACAACAGCAGCAAAATAAAATGGCTTCTAAGTTTTCAGAGGAGGATTTCTCTTGTCCTGTGTGCTGTGAAATCTTCACGGATCCTGTTGTTCTGCACTGCAGTCACAGTGTGTGTAAAGTGTGTTTGCAGAAGTTCTGGGAGACCAAAGGATCCAGAGAATGTCCTGTTTGTAGGAGGAAGTCATCTATGGAGAATCCTACCACAAATCTGGTCTTAAAGAACCTGTGTGAGACTTTCTTACAGGAGAGAAGTCAGAGATCTTCATCAGCGTCTGAAACAGTCTGCAGTCTGCACAGTGAGAAACTCAAACTCTTCTGTCTGGATGATCAACAGCCGGTGTGTGTGGTGTGTCGAGATTCAAAAATACACACCAAACATAAATTCTGCCCCATTGATGAGGCATCAACAGACTGTAAGGTAAATAAAATGTTCCTGTAAAAGGTACATGTAAAAAAGAGTTTATTCTACATATCAATATCTACAGGTTCAATATAAACACAGTGTAGTAATTAAATAATAAATTATAAGTATCCTGTGATAAATTTAGTAACATAATAACAAATGTGAGTCTGCTATTCCATCATCTTCAGATTTTCAGCATCTGAAGTGTCTCCTGTATAAACAGGAGCAGATCTTCCATGTTAGACTAAAGCATTGTTTCTTCTGTACTTGGTGCATTTTAAAAGCTCTAATGAGTGCTTGTAAGAGAGAATACAGCTATTACTAAACACAGAGTCTCCATGCAGTGTGTTGATTTGTTTCAGGAGGAGCTGAAAACTGCTCTGAAGCCCCTACAGGAGAAACTGAAGATCTTTAAAGACTGTAAACTGAACTGGAGTCAGACTGCAGAACATATAAAGGTTAGAATCAATAAGATGGT
>CM022760.1:17500-107500 GCA_012411365.1 Ameiurus melas | reverse complement strand
ATCGGAAATGAGACGTCCTTTCAAACACCTCCTGAATATCTGTGAAGAAATGCAAGCGCATCCTTCCGACTAGTCTGACAAATCAGTGCACAGGACATTGCTTTGTATTTAGTTTTCACTTATTTTCACATGTTGTTGACATATGATCAAATGTTCAAATGATACACTAGTCACAAATTATAAATCTGGAATCAGGATGTGTGGAAGTCTAGGCCTGGAGTCACTCAGAAGTCATTATGCGGCTGTGGTGCAGTTGGTAGAGTGGGTTGTCCACTAATCGTAGGGTTGGCGGTTCGATTCTCGGCCTGGGTGACTCCACATGCCGAAGTGTCCTTGAGCAAGACACTGAACCCCAAGTTGCTCCCAATGGCAAGCTAGCGCCTTGCATGGTGTGTGTGTGTGTGAATGGGTGAATGAGACACAGTGTAAAGTGCTTTGGATAAAAGCGCTATATAAGTGCACATTTACCATTTAGTCTATTTGGGGTTAACATTTTTAGAGAAATCCTACACTCCTCCAGTCCAGGTGGTGGCAGTAAAGCGCACTATCGCAGCTTCTCCGACCGCTTGTCGGAGAAGAGGAAAAATCCTATAGTTTTCTCGCCTGAACATCTCGCTCATCACATTAAAATATTTCTGACAGAGTTTTGTATTTACCGATAGATGTGATGTAGTTAAAAAATAAAAGCACGCTATTGTGTCTATTTGTGAGGATTTAAAACCTTGTTCTGCTTTAGAACCAACCCTGAGGTAAGTTAAACTGAAGCTGTGGCCGAATCCCAAATAGATCTCCACTTCACTGTTTTAAGTGCACTACATTCAATATGAAATAATGGCGTGTACACCCTATGTAGTGCACTATTTATCTAATAAGGAGAGATTTGTAGTTCGGCCTTAGCGAGGTGTTTTAGAGGGAGATGTTTATTTGTGTGTTTAACGTATTATAAATCATCTTAACTTGTTCTAAGTCACTCTTTACGGCCAGTTTACACTAATCAGGATAAAAAACTATTCCTATACATTTACCACGGTACCAGGCAGATAAAAACACGGACTGATGTTTTCAAATGTTTATTAAAAAGATGAACAGAAAATGAATTACTGTTTAAAGGGTTAAAGAGCATAAACTATTCCTCTCATCTATAATAAAATATATTATTATGATGATGAATAATGTTTGTTTCGAGGTGTTATAATGAGATCAGCACGAAACAGACCGTGCTCCTCCAGGACGTCTTGGGCTCCTGATCCTGCTCCTTCACAGGTGAAGCTTAATGAGGAGTTGTGTTACAGAAAAAAACAATAAGATGTGCAGATTAGGAAACCTTATAAACAGATCTGTAAACAGTGTTGATGTTGTGTTTGCTGAATAAGTGTTCTTGCTGTTTGATCTTTAGCTTTGTGAGGACGTGAAAACAGAGACTTCAGATGGAGGAACATCCGAAGCGTCAGAAGTCTGTGTGAAGAAAGAGGAGATGCTGGAGCTGAACATCTACAACCATGGAGACGATTTCAACACCACACCTGAAATTATCTCCATTAAAGAGGAAGATCCTGACAATAAAGACTCCCTCTGTAAGACATCAGGCCTCTCAGGAGCTCAGTAACACACTCACTGATTATTCTTATTTTAAATTATTTTGATGTAAAAACAAATATTTAAGATCATATGCTATACATGGCTACACACTTCAAAATCTAAAAATGCACTTCAGAAACTTTGTGTTCATTGCAGTTTATTAAGAATTATTTTGAGCATTATTTCTTCACATTATAATATTTTCTTTCCCTCCAGACTGTGAGGTTTGCAAATCCTTCTTCTTCAACAAGTGTGAGGTTCACGGACCGCCCCTCTTCATCCCTGATACTCCTGTTCCCATGGGAGTCCCTGACCGAGCCAGACAAACTCTTCCTCCTGGACTAGAGATTCGGAAGTCCGGTATTCCTGATGCAGGTCTGGGAGTGTTTAATAAGGGGGAGACTGTTCCAGTAGGTGCACACTTCGGACCCTACCAGGGAGAGCTGGTAGACAGAGAGGAAGCCATGAGCAGTGGATACTCCTGGGTGGTGAGGTTTTACACATTTATTATAAATATTTTAATCTAAATTACATTACTGAAGACTTTACGGTTAGTGTCACTTCCTATTATTTTCCAGATCAGTTTTATTGCATCCTGCTCCCCATTTTATTGTTCAGTGGTAAAATCCATTTCAATGTTTCAAAAACGTAATTAACACTGACAAACAAGAAAAGGATATCAGTTTTAATCAGCTTGTGCAGTTTGCTGTGTGTCGGATGTCACCAGTCCAGTGGCCAAAATAATATCAGAATGATATACCACTTCATGATGTTTACTTCACCAAGAAATAAGTGATCATTTACCTAGTATCTAAATGGTATTAGTCAGATTAGGTTAACTCATTGATGGATAACTCTAACCCTAACTAAGAGAGAAACACAAAGTTTAATAATAAAAAGAATAAAATGTTATAATACGGTATAATAAATTATATAACAATGTAAAATGTTTACACCTGATGGATAAGAAAGTTGGATAATGAGCAGAAATGGGCAAAAGATAAATAATTATACACTATCTCACCAAATGTTTCTGGAAACCTGAACATCAAACCCATATGTGGTTCTTTCTTAAATTGTTGCAACAAAGTTGGAGGAATACAATTGTCAAGAATGTCGTTCGTATATCTCCTTGTCTGACTTAACTGATGCTCTTATGGCTGAGCCTCAATCATCAAGCTACAATGTTGTTTCTCGTGTGATTTTGCCAGGAATATAACACCAAACGTGACCTGGTTGTTGAGGTCTATATGCCTTTAAGGAAAAACACAGGGATCACATTATTCATGGAGCATGGAATTATCCCTCTCTCTCTCTTTCTCTCTCTCTCTCTCTCTCTCTCTCTCTCTCTCTCTCTCTCTCTCTCTTCTCTTTCTCTCTCTCTCTCTCTCTCTCTCTCTCTCTCTCTCTCTCTCTCTCTCTCTCTCTCTCTCTCTCACACACACACACACACACACACACAGTATATAAACAAAGGAGGTTTAGAAAGTAATAAGCAATTTTCTGATGTGATGGGCTTGAAGGGATTGTGTGTGGAGATCTTTCTTTCCAAAGTATTAAACCTTAATGATGTTTATTACAACAATATTTGCACGAAGCATCACTTTTATTTCTGTATAGCTTATTTTACTGGAAGGCACAGACTGTTTTAATGGATAAAATTAGTAATTTGCAAAATTGATAAATGTGTGATTTGCAGGTCTACAGGAGCGGGCAGCGTGAAGAATACATAGATGCCAAGAAAGAGATGCATGCAAATTGGATGAGGTGAAGAATACACCTAGTAATTTATTTTTAATGGGTTCTTTTTTGGACTCATTTAAAAAAATAAAATAAAACAACTTAATCTTTTGCCAGTCACTGATTATTACAGTCCATGCTTACTCACACTGCATATCTGATTTGGGTTGCGGTGGCTTGACGGTTAATGCTCTGGGTTACTGATTGGAACGTTGATGGTTCAAGCCCCCGCACTGCCAAGCTGCCACTTTTGGGCCCTTGAGCAAGGCCCTTAACCCAGGGGCGCTGTATCATGGCTAACCCTGCACTCTGACCCCAGCTTCCTGACATTCTGGGGTATTCGAAGAAAATAATTTCACTATGCTGTAATTTTTACCAAAGCAAAATCCACAAGATGTATGTGATCAATAAAGACTCCTTATCACTATTTCTGATCGTCTTTCCCCTTTGTACTCCTTTTTCCGCTTTGCCTTATTCTCTTAGGTATGTGAATTGTGCTTGTACTGATGAAGAGCAGAATCTCGTGGCTTTTCAGTATCAAGGAGGGATTCTGTACCGTTGCTGTCGACCCATTAACCCAGGCCAGGAGCTCTTGGTATGGTATGAAGAGGAGTATGCTAAAGATCTCTGCCCTGCATTTGATTGCCTCTGGAATAAAAAGTGCTCTGCAGATGGTAAGGTTTGGGTCTAAACATAATAATTTTATTATAAATATTTGGTCTTGAAAGTAATATTATTGATTTAAAACCTAAAAGTATTACATCAGGTCAATTTCTTGTTGGACTGAGTTGTGAATGAGATCAAGGAACACAGAAGCAGTAGACTAGAATTCAAGTCCTTTTTCATTCCTCCTGTCTACAAGAGGCGATGTGAAGCACACTGCATGCTCTGTCTGTGCACCTGTTAACAGGTCAAAAGCATAGTAATATAAATGCAATATTAACATAGAGGACAACTTCTGTACTCTTTTAGTGTCCAATTGGTAGATTTTATACTCGTGTGACATGAGTATAAAATCAGAGCTTTTGGGAACCTGTGCCGTCCTCCATAGAGTTCAGCAATCAGTTTCTGGAAGTAAACATTCATGCCGTTCATTTTCATCATAGAGAAAGAAAATTTTAGCAACAATTTTTAAACATAAGATTGCCTTTACCACAAGTGTCTATATTGTGACCATATTATGAAAAGCCATGTTTAATGTTTACTTTTCTGTTAAGTACTATGTTACTTGCAATACCAAAGCAAAATCCACAAGCCAGGTACATTTCTAGAACCAATGAAGTAATAGCAAATAAATTGGCATCCAGCTGTGTGAACATTTTGCATAGTGACTCTGACATCAGTTATGAATACTGTGAGACACTAGTAGTATTCTAAGCCAGGTGAAAATACTTGACAGCAATTCAAGGTCATTGTTCTCTATGAATTATGGGAACAGTAGTTCTTGTTTCATAAAAAAGACAGTAAGTACACAGTCTTATACACTGATCATTGTGGCATGCTGCAATAACCCTCAGTTTAATGACCCAGCCTCTGGGCCCAAATAAACTAATGACCCTGCCGGTGGGCTCTAGCTCCTAAGTGTTTACTGCTTGTGAGTAAAGCTCCATCCATCCATCTTCTATACCGCTTATCCTTTTCAGGAGAACTTGGAGCCTTTCCATTCGAGAAACTTATCCATCGCAGGGCACAATCACCTACACATTCACACACCCATTTATACAGACATTCTATGGACATGCCAAACAGCCTACCATGCGTGTCTTTGGACTGGGGAGGAAACCCCTGCAGTACGGGGACACAAACTGCACACAGGGCCCCGGTGGGAATCAAACCCCCAACCCTGGAGGTGTGAGGCAAGCGTGCTAACCAACATGTAAGTAAAGCTCTCCTGATCTAATTAGTTAATTTGATGGTTTCTCATCCCTCTGAAATCATTTAGATGGTTAAAACAGAATAGTTTTTAGATAGTATTTATAAGTTCTCTAATGGCTATTGTTAATCTGGTCTTGTCTCAAGTTTTAGTATTCCTCCTTTTGAGTCTAACTTGGTTTCAGCATGTTAATTTTTGCTCACAGTTTTATTATAGTTGTTATGTTAATTGGTAGCAGCCGATCCTTTAATCCAGTAAGTTGTGAGGTGGGGCCTCTATGGATCAGATTTGTTTGTCCAGCACATCCCACAGGTGCTTGATCGGACTGAGATCTGGGGAATTTGGAGGCCAAGTCAACATCTTGAACTTTTTGCCTTGTTCCTGAAACCTTTTCTGAATTTTTGCAGTGTGGCAGGGCGCATTATCATGCTGAAATAGGCCACTGCCATTAGTTAACAGGGTTGCCATGAAAGGGGGGTGTACTTGGTCCGCAACAATGTTTAGGTAGGTGGGACATGTCAAAATAAAATCCACATGAACTCCAGGACAGAAGATTTCCCAGCAGAACCTTTCCCAGAGCATCACACTGCCTCCGCTGGCTTACCTTCTTCCCATACTTCATCCTGGTGCCATCTCTTCCTCATGGTCCAGTTCTGAGGCTCACATGGCCATTGTAGGAGCGTTCGGTGGTACTATTCTAGGTAATGTCAAATAGCCTGCACCTTTTGATCTGAGTAGATTAGATATTGTGGTGCAAGACCATGTAGTGCTTTATAGGTTACTAGAAGTATTTTAAACTTAATGCGAGATTTTACAGGGAGCCAATGCAGTGTGGATAAGATCGGGGTGATGTGGTCGTATCTTCTAGTTCTAGTTTGGACTCTAGCAGCTGCATTCTGGACTAACTGGAGTTTATTTATATTCCTACTGGAACATCCAGACAATAAGGCATTACAGTAATCTAATCTAGAGGTGACGAATGCATGAACCAGTATTTCTGCATCATGTAGTGACAATATGTTTCTTATCTTAGAAATATTTCTGAGATGAAAGAACGCTATCCTAGTAATATTATCTACAAGAACATCTAATGATAGACTGGAGTCAATAATCACTCCGAGGTCTTTAACTGCTGTACATGATGAAACAGTAACTCTGGATGGACTTTCTGTGTAGTCAGGAAGATTACTTCTAGCTACACGTGGTCCTAATAAAAGTATTTCTGTTTTATCAGAGTTAAGTAGGAGGAAGTTAGTTAACATCCAACGTCTAATGTCCTTTACACAATCCTCAACTTTACTAAGCTTCTGTCTGTCCTCTGGCTCCGCTGACACATACAGCTGTGTATTATCAGCATAACAGTGGAAGCTAATGCCATGTTTACGAATAAACAGGGTGTCCTTCCTTGGATTAAAGTCATAGTAATACAAATACAATACTAACACAGAGGACAACTTCTTGACTGTTCTTTTAGTGTCACAGGTTGCCAGATTTTATGCTCACGTTTGGTGACATCAGAGCGTGGGGGTCTTAACAGGGAAGTTGAAAAGCACAGTGATTAATACAAGATGAGACATTTTCTTGTGACCCTCACAGTATATGGTGGTGTCACCATACACACACATGCCACGGTGGGCATTTTATCTTGGTGACAGCAGTGCCTGAACCCACCAGTAAAAGTAAATGGAATTCCCGCATCCACCTCCATCTTACTGTTGCATAAGTTGCTTCTAGCCTGAGTGAGCTCTCCTGCAACCAAGTATGCATGTAGGAGATTAACTGATTTACCATACTCTGTATTTGAGGTGTCCTCTTGGTGACATTGTTCCCAGCCTGGCTTTCTCTCAGGGTGTCTGGTTAACTCTGGGGCAAGGGAGCAAACACCTGACCATGGCTAGTCTTGGAATTAGTGGGCCAGTATGGTGATGGTTTGCTTTTTACCTGGAGAGACACTCATATCAGGTGTGACATGGGGGGAATCCAAATCTTCTCCATGCAGACTTTCCACTGGTTTCCCACAAGACTGAGTACTGGGTCTTCTACTGTTTTCACTCTATACCCGCTCCAAGTGAGGGTTTAAAAATGAAAAAAACATTTAACACTACTGCTGTGCTGATGATGTTTGAGTAATTCTGGACAGTCAACTCCTGGTAGGTCTATCTCCTGGTACCATCTGACCCTTGCAACTGATCCAGAATGCAGCTGCAAGCCTTTTTTTAACCTACCAAGTCCTCCCACATCACCGGATTGCTGTGTTCCCTGTTCTTGCATCCTGTTGTTGCCTGTATCAGGTTAAAAATATTGATATTTGTATATGAAGTCAGTCAATGCTTTCCTGAAACTAGATGCTAGGCAGCTGACTATGTGTCAGAGTCTTGTAACTTTTGATATAGAATATGAAGACTACTTACTAGTGTTTGCTTACAAACTTGCAGATTATCACAAGTAAATATGGGCTTCAGTCAGAAGATTATTATATGGTGTCTTCCATGTGAGAAAAGTATTACTGACTATGCTGTACAACATGACTATGTTGGTGTGTGGACTTGATCTGGTTACTGGAGAGTATGCATTATGCTCAACACCGCCTCTAGACATCAATAATTTACAGACTTTCACGGTATTTAGATATATTCATTAATTGTGGGTTGTGGTCTTGTAATTTTGCCAATAATAATAATTGTTTTTACTTGACCTCAAAGAAGTGTTCCTTTACACGAGGATATTTACATATGATAAATAACTGCGTTTCATATCCAGTTACTGATTGTTTTATTCATTTACTGCTCCAGAAGTAGATAATGCCCTGATGCAAGTCTTCACCTGCTCCTTGTGTCCACTGTCCTATACATCTCAAATTTACCTCCACAAGCACATCTGGAGATGCCACTATGAAGACTATGTGAGACTACAGGAATCAGGGAAGATTAAATATGAGATTCTAATTCCCACAAAAGGCTCCAGATGTCGGCAAACATCATCTGATTCTCACAGTTCTGACAATTCTCACAATGATATACAGAAGGAAATTCACCACTTCTCAGACTGTGGAAAGAGTTTTAGTCATCAGGGTGCACTCCAAGAACATCGACATGTTCAGATGCAAGAGAAGCCGTATCACTGCCCACAGTGTGAGAAATGTTTTTGTGACCAAAGTAATCTAAGAAAACATCAGCACATTCACAGAGGAGAGAAGCTGCATCACTGCTCAGAGTGTGGAAAGAGGTTTAATACGAAGCGTAGTCTTGAGATACACAAGCGCATTCACACAGGAGAGAAGCCGTATCACTGCGCAGAGTGCGGAAAGCGTTTTACTCAACAGGGTAATTTTAAGATTCACAAGCGCATTCACACAGGAGAGAAGCCGTTTTGCTGCTCCCAGTGCGGGAAGAGATTTAATCAACAGAGTGATCTCCAACGCCATGAGCGCCTTCACACAGGAGAGAGATCATATCATTGCTCACAGTGTGGGAAGAGGTTTAATCAGCAGAGTCATCTCCAAGTCCATGAGCTCATTCACACTGGAGAGAAGCCGTATAACTGTACACATTGCGGCAGGAATTTCAATCAACACAGTGATCTTCAACGACACAAGCGCATTCACACAGGAGAGAAGCCGTATCACTGCTCCCAGTGTGGAAAGAGTTTCATTCAACAGAGTAATCTCCAGCGACATGAGCACATTCACACAGGAGAAAGATCATATAACTGCTCACAGTGTGGGAAGAGATTTACTAAGAAGGGTAGTCTTCAGGTACACCATCGTATTCACACAAGAGGGAAGCAGTATCACTGCTCCCAGTGCAGGAAGAGATTTAATGAACAGAGTGATCAACAACATCAACGCATTCACACAAGAGAGAGATCTTATCATTGCTTACAGTGTGGGAAGAGGTTTAATCAGCAGAGTCATCTCAAAGTCCATGAGCGTATTCACACTGGAGAGAAGCCGTATAACTGCACACATTGCGGCAAGAGTTTTAATCAACAGAGTACTCTACGAAGACACGTACGCATTCACACAGGAGAGAAGCCGTATCACTGTTCACAGTGTGGAAAGAGTTTCACTCAACAGAGTAATCTCCAAAAACATCAGAGTGTTCATGCAGGAGAGAAGCCGTACCACTGCTCACAGTGTGGAAAGAGTTTCACTCAACAGAATCAACTCCAACGACACCAGCGCATTCACACAGGAGAGAAGCCATATTACTGCTCACAGTGTGGAAAGAGTTTTAATCAACTGAGTACTCTACGAAGACACCAACGCGTTCACACAGGAGAGAAGCCGTATCACTGTTCACGGTGCGGGAAGAGTTTTACTCAGAAGGGTAGTCTTAAGATACACCAGCGCATTCATACACTTGACAGATGCTGTATCACTGCTCTCATTGTGGGAAGAATTCTATTTCGCTTAAGACCCATGCGTGCACTAACCCAGTGCCGTAACATGATTTGAATTTGTCAAATTAAATATGATTTTATCATTATGGTTTGGGCTTAAATTATATGTTTAAGCAGTATTTATGTATTTGATTTATCCTGACTTTCTGTGTAAGCCAAATCACTTAATGTTAATGTAATAATTAATATGGTTATTTTTAACGTTTCTTTTTTACTTTAAATATTTATAACACAAAATTCATAATTTCTGTGTAGATGACAAGTAGATGAAATCACCTCTATGTTGCCAATGAAAAGTAATTACTAAGTCATTACCAAGTACTAAGTCATGTTTTGCAGAGGGGTCAAATACATATTTCCCTCATTAAAATGCAAATCAATTTATAACATCTTTGACATGCGTTTTTCTGGATTTTTTGTTGTTGTTATTCTGTCTCTCACTGTTCAAATAAACCTACCATTAAAATGATAATTTCTTTGTTAGTGGGCAAACGTACAAAATCAGCAGGGGATCAAATACTTTTTTCCCCCACTGTATATAGTAGAAGTATTAGTCAGGTGGCAGAGTCTGGACTTGTACCAGATGTGTTCGGTTGGATGCAGGATGGTGCATGTGGATCTATTAACATTCAGGGAAATTGCAATCAGAGAGAGAAACAAGACGAGCCATTCTCTCTCACATCTGGTGATGTGGTAGGCATCTGGCATATTTCACCATTCACACATGCCATGGTCCAAACTGGAGGTGGGCATTTTATATTGGTGACAGCAGTGCCTGAATCCACCAGTGAAAGTAATAGAAATGCCCCCATCCACCTCCATCGTACTGTTGCGTACATTGTAGCCTGGGTGAACTCTCCTGCAACCAAATATACATGTAGAAGATTAACTGGGTTATCATACTCTGTATTTCAGGTGTCCTATTGGTGATTTTGTTCCCAGCCTGGCTTTCCCTCTCGGGTAAGGGAGCAAGCACCAAACCATGGCTAGTCTTGCAATTAGTGGGCCAGTTTGATGGTGGTTTGGTTTTAACCTGGTGAGACAATCATATTGACTCTTTGGGCCCAATTTGGACATTTTCACTTAGGGGTGTACTCACTTTTGTTGCCAGCGGCTTAGACATTAATGGCTGTGTGTTTAGTTATTTTGAGGGTACAGCAAATTTACCCTGTTATACAAGCTGTATACTCACTACTTTACATTGTAGCAAAGTGTCATTTCTTCAGTGTTGTCACATGAAAAGATATAATCAAATATTTTCAAAAATGTGAGGGGTGTACTCACTTTTGTGAGATACTATATATAACTATTGCTGTGCTGATGATGTTTGAGTAGTTCATGACAGTTAACTCCTGGTAGTTCTGTCTCCTTGCCCTTATAACTGATCCAGAATGCAGCTGCAAGGCTTGTTTTCAATCTCCCCCAAGTCTTCCCATTTCACCAGATTGTTGTGTTCCCTCTTCTTCCTTCCTGTTGTTGCCCGTATTAGATTATTATATTGATATTTGCATATGAAGTGGAAAAAAAAAAGGTTGTTCTCTGTTCTGGTACCCGGGTGGTGTCTTCCCCTGGGTGTCTGAAGCTTACGTGACTGCGCTGCTGAGCCTGATGGCAACTTTGTTCTCAAAGTGGTAGCGTTCATCAGAGTAGTTTAATCAGTAATTCTGTTCACCAGCACTGACATCCCCCACTGCTGTAGTTTTCCTTGTTAAATCCATGCTGGCCTCTCTGACACTTGTGCACAAAAGCAGATAGAGTACGATTCTTGTAACTCTCTATTTCACATCATATAAGAAATGTGCACAACATTCATAACTGTACCACAGTCTCCTTTTGATGGCTCTCCAGAGATGGTCATTAGCATACCTGATGTCTCTTCTGAGGGATTTGTTGTGACAGATCCCATTCAGCAAGGACACACTGTCTCTAGTTAAGTGTGTTGCCCACAACTAAGCTAGAACCTTAAGAACATACTGTCTGCCTGTCAATGTCTCTTCAGTGTGTCAATGCTTTGCTGAAACTAGATTCTAGGCAGCTGACCACGTGTCAGTTTTTTGTTATAGAATATGAAGAATGCTTACTAGTTTTTGCTTACGAACGTGCACATTATCACAAGTAATTATGGCCTCACAGTTAGTTTTGTGCAAATGAATGAACAAGATAAATTGCTTTTGGCATCTTAAATTACAGCCTTCAGTAAGAAGAGTACTATAGGGTGTCTTCCATATCTATGTCTGTATTACATGACTGGGTGTGTGGACTTGATCTGAGCACTGGCTACTGGAGAATATGCATTATGCTCAACACCGCCTCTAGACAACAAGAATTTACAGACTTTCACAGAATTTACAGTTATATTCATTGTGTGTTGTGTTATTGTAATTTTGCCAATAGTAATAATTGTTTTTATTTGACCTCAAAGAAATGTTCCTTTACACAAGGATATTTACATACAATAAATAACTGCATTTCGTATCCAGTTACTGATTTTTTTTGTTCATTTACTGCTCCAGACATAGATAATGCCCTGATGCAAGTCTTCACCTGCTCCTTATGTCCACACTCCTATACATCTCCATCAAACCCCTTCAGATGATTCGGAATGCTGCAGCGCGCCTTGTCTTCAACCAGCCCAAGACAACTCATGTCACAACCCTCTTCATCTCCCTCCATTGGCTTCCTGTAGCTGCTCGCATCAAGTTCAAGGCCTTGATGCTCACCTACAAGACCTTGTCAGGAACACCACCCTCCTACCTCAACTCTCTCCTGAAGGCATACATTCCCTCTCGCAATCTGCGATCGACTAGCGACCGACGTTTAGTAGTTCCCACTCAGCATGGCGTAAGGTCCCTTTCCAGAACCTTCACGCTTACCGTTCCCCAGTGGTGGAATGCTCTTCCGATCCCAATCCAGACTGCAGAATCTCTCACTATCTTCAAAAAACAGCTAAAGACCCACCTTTTCTGTGAACACCTAACCAACTCCTAGAGAAAAAAAAAAAAACACAACGCACTTACACCTCTACTCTGTACACTTTGCTTCCTCTGGTATTCAATTAATGGATCTTGTATAGTAGCACTACTTGTATTGTTCCCTGCTTGATATATCGCTTTGCTTATTTTTAAGTCGCTTTGGATAAAAGCGTCTGCCAAGCGAATAAATGTAAATGTAAATTAACCTCCACAAGCACATCTGGAGATGCCACTATGAAGACTATGTGAGACTACAGGAATCAGGGAAGATTAAATATGAGATTCTAATTCCCACAAAAGGCTCAAGAATTTAGCCAACATCTGATTCTCTCAGTTCTGACACTTCTCACAATGATATACAGAAGGAAATTCACCACTTCTCAGACTGTGGAAAGAGTTTTAGTCATCAGGGTGCTCTCCAAGAACATCCACAAGTTCAGACGCAAGAGAACTGTGAGAAATGCTTCTCTGATCAAAGTAATATAAGAAAACATCAGCACGTTCACATAGGAGAGAAGCTGCATCGCTGCTCAGAGTGTGGAAAGAGGTTTACTAAGAAGGGTAGTCTTCTGATACACAAGCGCATTCACACAGGAGAGAAGCCGTATTGCTGCTCCCAGTGCGGGAAGAGATTTAATCAACAGAGTGATCTCCAACGACATGAGCGCATTCACACAGGAGAGAGATCCTATCATTGCTCACAGTGTGGGAAGAGTTTTAATCAGCAGAGTCATCTCCAAGTCCATGAGCGCATTCACACTGGAGAGAAGCCGTATCACTGCACCCAGTGTGGAAGAGTTTCACTCAACAGAGTAACCTCCAAAAACATCAGAGTGTTCAGGCAGTAGAGAAGCCGTGTCAATGCTCACAGTGTGGAAAGAGTTTCAGTCAACCGAGTACTCTACGAAGACACCAACGCGTTCACACAGGAGAGAAGCCGTATCACTGTTCACGGTGCGCGAAGAGTTTTACTCAGAAGGGTAGTCTTAAGATACACCAGTGTATTCACACTTGAGAGAAGAAGTATCATTGCTCCCAGTGTGTGAAGAGTTTTAATTATTCTATTTCATTTAAGACCCATAAGTGCACTAACACAGTGCCGTAACATGATTTGTATTTGTCGAATTAAATATGATTTTATCATTATGGTTTGGGCTTAAATTATGTCTTTAAGCAGTATTTATGTATTTGATTTATCCTGACTTTCGGTGTAAGGCAAATCACAATGTTAATGTAATAATTAATATGCTTAGTTTTAAGGTTTCTTTTTGACTTTAAACATTTATAGCAAATAATACATAATGCCTGTGTATATGACAAGTGCAAGACTATTGTTAGTACAGTAACTACTGCAGCATAAAGCAGGGCTGGTGGGAAGCACATCCTGAGAGGAAGAGTAGAAACCGTACATCTCACCATCTTCAGCAAAACTCTTTATGCCAATGATCCCATTCTTCTACCCATTTGCGTTAGATCAAAATCTATGCTGCCTGGTCAGGAATGGTTTATACTACTGCATCATGCATTTACATCACATGGCAGCGAAGGGAGTTTAAAGGGAGGAACTGGCGGAATTTTTCTGGGCACTCTAACTGGTCTGCGGCGACTTAGCCCCATACCCAGTAAGCTGTGATACACTGTGTGTCCACCCCACAAGACCTGCCATTTTGGAGATGCTCTGACCCAGTCCTTTACCAATCACAATTTGGCCCTTGCCAGAGTCGCTCAGATCCATACACATGCACGGTTGTCCTGCTTCCAACACATCAACTTTGAGAACTGAGTGACTAGAGTAGAAGTATATAATAGAAGTATTAGTCAGGTGGCAGAGGCTGGACTTGTACCAGATGTGTTTGGTTGGATGCAGGATGGTGCGTGTGGGTCTCTTAACATTCAAGGAAATTGCAATCAGAGAGAGAAACACAAGCCGAGCCATTCTCTTGAGACCCTTACATACAGTATCTGGGTGTGTGGTAGGCTTCTGTCAGGTGTCACCATTCACACATGCAATGTCCAGACTGGGTTGGGCATTTTATCTTGGTGACATAGCTTGTGTAACAGTGTAAATTTGCTGTCCCCTCAAAATAACTCCACACACAGCCATTAATGTCTAAACCGCTGACAACAAAAGTGAGTACACCCCTCAGTGAAAATGTCCAAATTGGGCCCAAAGTGTCAATATTTTGTGTGGCCACCATTAATTTCCTGTGCTGCCTTCTTGGGTATTGAGTTCACCAGAGCTTCACAGCTTGCCATTGGAGTCCTCTTCCACTCCTCCATGATGACATCACGGAGCCGGTGGATGTTAGAGACCTCGTGCTGCTCCACCTTCCATTTGAGGATGCCCCACAGATGGTAAATAGGGTTTAGGTCTGGAGACGTGCTTGGCCAGACCATAACCTTCACCCTCAGCTTCTTTACCAAGGCAGTGGTCGTCTTGGAGGTGTGTTTGGGGTCGTTATCATGCTGGAATACTGCATACTGATCATGCTCTGCTTTAGTATGTCACAGTACATGTTGGCATTCATGGTTCCCTCAATGAACAGAAGTAAGAGTGTTGCCAGCATTGCTGTAGAGGTTGAAGGGGTGGGGGGGTCAGCCTGTCAATGCTCAGACCATACGCCGCACACTGCATCAAATTGGTCTTCATGGCTGTTGTCCCAGAAGGAAGCCTCTTGTAAAGATGATGCACAAGAAAGCCTGCAAACAGTTTGCTGAAGACAAGCAGACTAAGGACATGGATTACTTGAACCAAGATAAACTTGTTTGGTTTAGATGGTGTCAAGTTTGTAGTCCTCACCTGGTTGCAGCCAAACAAAGACAAGTGTGTCTTGCCTACAGTCAAGCATCGTGGTGGGAGTGTCATGGTCTGGGGCTGCATGAGTGCTGTCGGCACTAGGGAGCTACAGTTCATTGAGGGAACCATGAATGCCAACATGTACTGTGACATACTGAAGCAGAGCATGATCCCCTCCCTTCAGTGACTGGGCTGCAAGACAGTATTCAAGCATGATAACAACCCCAAACACACCTTCAAGACAACCATTGCCGTGCTAAAGAATTAGAGGGTGAAGGTGATGGACTAAACCCTATTGAGCATCTGTGGGGCATCCTAAAACGGAAAGTGGAGGAGCACAAGGTCTCTAACATCCACCAGTTCCATGTTGTCTTCAATGAGGAGTGGAAGACTACTCCAGTGGCAACCTGTGAAGCTCTGGTGAACTCCATGCCCAAGAGGGTTAAGGCAGTGCTGAAAAATATTTTCCAGGCTGGAAAATAATGGTGGCCACACAAAATATTGACACTTTATGCCCAATTTGGACATTTTCACTTGAAGGTGTACTCACTTTTGTTGCCAGCAGTTTAAACATTAACCCTCTTACCCCTTAGTTCCCACAGTATTATGTACCACAACCCTATATTTCCCATAGAAAAAGCATGCCAACCCTGAGTTCCCGGGCCAAAATTCGCTCCAAAATCAACATTTTAATTTTTACGTTTTTAGGCCTTGAAACAACTTATAAGAATGTACACTGCTCAAAAAAAAAGGGAACACTAAAATAACACATCCTAGATCTGAATGAATTAAATAATCTCATTAAATACTCCTTTCTTTAAATAGTTGAATGTGCTGACAACAAAATCACACAAAAATTATCAATGGAAATCAAATTTATCAACCCATGGAGGTCTGGATTTGGAGCCACACTCAAAATCAAAGTGGAAAACCACACGATAGGCTGATCCAACTTTAATGTAATGTCCTTAAAACAAGTCAAAATGAGGCTCAGTATTGTGTGTGGCCTCCACGTGCCTGTACGACCTCCCTACAATGCCTGGGCATGGTCCTGATGAGGTGGCGGATGGTCTCCTGAGGGATCTCCTCCCAGACCTGGACTAAAGCATCCGCCAACTCCTGGACAGTCCGCGGTGCAACGTGGCATTGGTGGATGGAGCAGGACATGATGTCCCAGATGTGCTCAATTGGATTCAGGTCTGGGGAATGGGCGGGCCAGTCCATAGCATCAATGCCTTCCTCTTGCAGGAACTGCTGACACACTCCAGCCACATGAGGTCTAGCATTGTCTTGCATTAGGAGGAACCCAGGGCCAACCGCACCAGCGTATGGTCTCACAAGGGGTCTGAGGATCTCATCTCAGTACCTAATGGCAGTCAGGCTACCTCTGGTGAGCACATGGAGGGCTGTGCGGCCCCCCAAAGAAATGCCACCCCACACCATTACTGACCCACCACCAAACCGGTCATGCTGGAGGATGTTGCAGGCAGCAGAACGTTCTCCATGGCGTCTCCAGACTCTGTCACGTCTGTCACATGTGCTCAGTGTGAACCTGCTATCATCTGTGAAGAGCACAGGGTGCCAGTGGCGAATTTGACAATTTTGGTGTTCTCTGGCAAATGCCAAACATCCTGCACGGTGTTGGGCTGTAAGCACAACCCCCACCTGTGGATGTCAGGCCCTTATACCACCCTCATGGAGTCTGTTTCTGACTGTTTGAGCAGACACATGCACATTTGTGGCCTGCTGGAGGTCATTTTGCACGGCTCTGGCAGTACTCCTCCTCCTTGCACAAAGGCAGAGGTAGCGGTCCTGCTGTTGGGTTCATGCCCTCCTACGGCCTCCTCCACGTCTCCTGATGTACTGGCCTGTCTCCTGGTAGCGCCTCCATGCTCTGGACACTATGCTGACAGACACAGCAAACCTTCTTGCCACAGCTCGCATTGATGTGCCATCGTGGATGAGCTGCACTACCTGAGCCACTTGTGTGGGTTGTAGACTCCGTCTCATGCTACCACTAGAGTGAAAGTACCGCCAGCATTCAAAAGTGATCAAAACATCAGCCAGGAAGCATAGGAACTGAGAAGTGGTCTGTGGTCACCACCTAAAGAACCACTCCTTTATTGGGGGTGTCTTGCTAATTCTATCATTTCCACCTGTTGTCTATTCCATTTGCAAAACAGCATGTGAAATTGATTGTCAATCAGTGTTACTTCCTAAGTGGACAGTTTGATTTCACAGGAGTGTGATTGACTTGGAGTTACATTGTGGTGTTTAAGTGTTCCCTTTATTTTTTTTTAGCAGTGCATTTGTGTAATATTACCTTGTGCTCCAAGTGGAGTAAAAACGCTGAACTGCTTCATTTTAAATTTTTAACTAGAGAAATGACGAAAAATGCTCGCTAAAATCCTTATACTCATTTAGAAGTACCATACGAGCGTCAGCGTGGTCAATGCCTCTGAATAAATGCATTTTAGTGCCAAAAGTTAACTTTCTTGTGATAATCAGACCAGCAGGTACTGTTTTCACGAATGCACAGAAATGGTCACGTTATGAATCCAAACTTCTGCAGTGTTGGTCGCACTGATTGATGCTGAGGATGGGGATCAGGGTTTGAATCATGAGAGTTTGCGTCACTATCAGTTTTGGTTTCAACATCGGCTGAACTTTCACTGCTGTCACTATATAGGATCCTTGCTCTCGCCTGTGTAACTGTGTATGTTTTTTTTTCCACTGTTTTAGATGTACCTGTGTTCACTGTAGGTGTAACTTTAGCTGGAACACGATTAGCTTTTCACTTTGGCATTTTTAGTTAACTTCTGTTTAAACCAATATTCACGCTTGGATCATCTTCACTGTAATGACGGCGTAATGTTGTAATCACGTCGTGACGTCATCACGTGGTCAAATAATAAAAAAAATAAAAAATTAAATAAGTAAGGAATCATAGCAGAGTAATGCTAGTATACCAGCCTTATGGGGATAACGTTTACACTGTAAAGCCACTATATTGGCTTTTTCGGGCGGGGATTTGGGATGGCCGACCAAGCCGGTATATCATCCTTACGGGAATAGGTCAAAGACGGGCAAGCCGGTTTTTCGGCCTTACGGAGTAAGAGGTTAATGGCTCTGTGTTGAGCTATTTTGAGGGGACAGCAAATTTACACTGTTACACAAGCACACATGTTACATTGTAGCAAAGTGTCATTTGATATAATCAAATATTTACAAAACTGTGAGGGGTGTACTCACTTTAGTGAGATACTGTGTGTGTGTCATGTACCGTCTGACCCTTACAACTGATCCACAATGCAGCAGCAAGGCTTGTTTTCAATCTCCCCAAGTCCTCCCATGTCACCAGATTGTTGTGTTCCCTCTTCTTGCTTCCTGTTGTTGCTTGTATCAGATTAATATATAGATATTTGCATGTGAAGTAACAAAAAAAAAGGTTGTTCTCTGTCCTAGTACCCGGGTTAAACTTCCCCTGGGTCTCTGAAGCTTACTTGACTGCACTGCTTAGCCTGATGGCAAATTTGTTCTCATAGTGTCAGCGTTCATCACAGTAGTTTTTTCAGTAGTTTTGTTCACCAGCACAGACAGCCACCACTGCTGCAATTTTCCTTGTTAAATCCATGCTGGCTTTTGAAAAGCATCCTGCCACTGAAAAACATCCTCACAGCATGATGCTTCCACCATCATGCTTCACTGTAAGGATGGTTTTGGCCAGGTGATGAGAAATGTCTGGAGGAAACCAGGCAAGACGCTTGCCAGTCAGGCCAAAGAGTTCAATATATGGTCTGAGAGTCCTTCAGGTGCCTTTTGGCAAACTCCAGGTGGGCTGTCATGTGCCATTTACGGAGGAGTGGCTTCCATCTGGCCACTCTACCAGTCAGGCCTGCCTTATTGAGTTTTGCAGAGATGGTTGTTCTTCTGGAAGGTTCTCCTTTCTCCACAGAGACATGCTGGAGCTCTGTCAGAGTGACCATCAGGTTTTTGGTCACCTCCCCGACTAAGGCCCTTCTCTCCCAATCGCTCAGTTTGGCTGGGTGGCCAGCTCTTGGAAGAGTCCTGCTGGTTCCAGACTTCTTCCATTTAGGGATGATGAAGGCCACTGTGCTCGTTGGGACCTTCAATGCTGCAGAAATGTTTCTGTACCCTTCCTCAGATCTGTGCCTCGATACAATTATGTCTCCAGACAATTCCTTGGACTTCATGGCTTGGTTTCTGCTCTGACATGGATTGTTAACTGTGGGACCTTATATAGACAAGTGTGTGCCTTTCCAAATCATGTCCAATCAACTGAATTTACCATGGGTGGACTCCAATCAAGTTGTAGAAACATTTCAAGGATGATCAGTGGAAACAGGATGCACCCGAGTCAATTTTGAGCATCATGGTAAAGGCTGTGAATACTTATGTAAATGCGCTTTTTTATTTTTAATTTTTTTATTTTTAATAAATTTGCAAAGATTTCAAACAAACTTCTTTCACGTTGTCATTATGGGGTATTGTTTGTAGAATTTTAATCCATTTTGGAACAAGGCTGTAACATAAAAGTGAAGCGCTGTGAGTACTTTCCGGATGCACTGTACTGCCTGCACTGAAAAGGCTCCTGCCTGCCAATGTGTCTTCAGTGTGTAAATGCTTTGCTGAAACTAGATTCTAGGCAGCTGACCACGTGTCAGTCTTGTTCCTTTTGTTATAGAATATGAAAATGCATAATAGTGTTTGTTTACGAACGTGCACATGATCACAAGTAAATATGGCCTCACAGTTTTGTGCGAATGAATGAAAAAGATAAATTGCTGTTGGTAGCTTAAATTACAGCCTTCAGTCAGAAGATTACTATAGTATGTCCTCAATGTTAGAAGAGTATTACTGCCTATGCTGTACTACATGACTATGTAGGTGTGTGGACTTGATTTGAGCACTGGTTACTGGAGAGTATGCATTATGCTCAACACCGCCTCTAGACTTCAAGAATTTACAGACTTTCACAGAATTTATTTATATTCATTATTTGTGTTGTGTTCTTGTAATTTTTCCAATAATAATAATTGTTTTTACATGACCTCAAAGAAATTTGTGTTCCTTTACACAAGGATATTTGCATACAATAAATAACTGCATTTCGTATACAGTTACTGATTTTTTTTTTCCTTTATCGCTCCAAAAGTAGATAAGGCCCTGATGCAAGTCTTCACCTGCTCCTTATGTCCACTGTCCTATACATCTCAGATTTACCTCCACAAGCACATCTGGAGATGCCACTATGCAGACTATGTGAGACTGCAGGAATCAGGGGAGATTAAATATGAGATTCTAATTCCCACAAAAGGCTCCAGATGTCGGCAAACATCATCTGATTCTCACAGTTCTGACAATTCTCACAATGATATACAGAAGGAAATTCACCACTTCTCAGACTGTGGAAAGAGTTTTAGTCATCAGGGTGAACTCCAAGAACATCGACATGTTCAGATGCAAGAGAAGCCGTATCATTGCCCACAGTGTGAGAAATGTTTCTCTGATCAAAGTAATATAAGAAAACATCAGCACATTCACTCAGGAGAGAAGGTGCATCGCTGCTCAGAGTGTGGAAAGAGGTTTACTAAGAAGGGTAGTCTTCAGATACACAAGCGCATTCACACAGGAGAGAAGCCGTATCGCTGCTCCCAGTGCGGGAAGAGATTTAATCACCAGAGTGATCTCCAACGACCATGAGCGCATTCACACAGGAGAGAGATCTTATCATTGCTCACAGTGTTTGAAGAGTTTTAATCAGCAGAGTCATCTCCAAGTCCATGAGCGCATTCACACTGGAGAGAAGCCGTATAACTGTACACATTGCGGCAGGAATTTCAATCAACACAGTGATCTTCAACGACACAAGCGCATTCACACAGGAGAGAAGCCGTACCACTGCTCCCAGTGTGGAAAGAGTTTCACTCAACAGAGTAATCTCCAAAAACATCAGAGTGTTCATGCAGTAGAGAAGCCTTGTCAATGTTCACAGTGTGGAAAGAGTTTCAGTCAACAGAATCAACTCCAACGACACAAGCGCATTCACACAGGAGAGAAGCCGTATCACTGCACACAATGTGGAAAGAGTTTCCCTCAACAGAATCAACTCCAACTACACCAGCGCATTCACACAGGAGAAAAGCCGTATCACTGCTCACAGTGTGGAAAGAGTTTCAGTCAACTGAGTACTCTACGAAGACACCAACGCATTCACACAGGAGAGAAGCCGTATCACTGTTCATGGTGCGGAAAGAGTTTTATTCAGAAGGGTAGTCTTAAGATACACCAGCGCATTCACACTTGAGAGAAGCCGTATCACTGCTTCCAGTTTGGGAAGAGTTTTAATTATTCTATTTCGTTTAAGACCCATGCGTGCACTAACCCAGTGCCGTAACATGATTTGAATTTGTCAAATTAAATATGATTTTATCATCATGGTTTGGGCTTAAATTATATGTTTAAGCAGTATTTATGTATTTGATTTATCCTGATTTTCTGTGCAAGGCAAATCAATTAATGTTAATGTAATAATTAATATGCTTATTTGAATGTTTCTTTTTGATTTTAAATGTTTATAGCAAAAAATGCATAATGTATGTGTACATCCGGAGAGTACAAGTAGAAACCGTACATCTCACCATCTTCAGTAAAACTCTTTATGCCACTGATCTCATTCTTCTACCCATTTGCGTTAGATCAAAATCACCTCTATTTTGCCTGGTAAAGAATGGTTTATGTCAAAAATGTTATAAATTGATTTGATTTTTAATGTTTTTATTAAATGTCTAAATGACACTTGATAGCTTCTTTTCAGTGAATTCTTTTGATTTGGTTATATACTAAAACATTTTGGGTTTGAGATCAAAAGATGAATGAGAATAGATAAGCATTTCAGCTTTTATTTTTTGAAAAAGCACTTGAGAATGCAGTACAGATAGCAACAAACAAGCAGAGATTATAAAGACACAGTTCACATTGCAGTAGATATCATGATCCATGTGAATGCCCTGCATGTAACAAGGCAATGCTGCAAGTTATAAAGTGGGACATTCTGCCAAAGCAAGGCTTTAAGAGCAGTGGATGTGCAACAGTGTGGAAATGATGATTGTGAGCCATACTTTCTTGGCAGCATCGAGAAACTTCAGATTTGACTTCCCCAAACAAAATTGAACTGAAGCTGAATGCACATCCTTAGTTTAGCTGCACCACATGCATTTTCCATTAATGCAGATAGTCGACAAAGTGCTAATGAGGATTCAGTCCATGCAGATAATACGTGAGGTCACAGCCCATGGTCTGGTGCGACCCAATGGTCCCAGTAGTAAAGAAAAATGGAAACGTCAGGATGTGTGTGCACTATAAACACCAACAAAAAGGTGAAAAGAGAAATGCATGCTGCCTATGTTGAAGGACATTGCTCCAATGTTGACTCAGGCCAAAGTTTTCTCAACTCTAGATAAATAATTGGGTTTCTGGTAGATTGCAATCTAAACATTTGCCTATATACTTTGCATTATTATTTTTTTCATTAAGTTAAATAACCCTGCTTTATTGCTAAAAAGGACTATGAAAGTAAGCAGCATAAAAGAGACTCAAAAGCCTGCAGTGAAGTAACAATTGCAAAGGGACACTTCAGTCAGTCCATCACTTTTCCATTGTCCTTGTGTTTTTGAGCACTAAGGTTGCTGCTGGAAGTGGTATTAAGTGTGGTATTAAGGATGATGTGTTAAACTGAAGTCCCCACTCGCTGTGGTCGTTAAAAATCCCAGGACGCTTAACGTAAAGAGTAAGGGTATAACCCCAGTGTCCTGGTGAAATTCTTATCCATCATGGCCCCCTAATAATCACTCTCTGAATTAACTCTCCCCTCCACCGATAGCTGGGGGAAGCTACACACTGGTAGTGATTGAGGAGATTTCCCCCCATACAATGTAAAGCACAGTGAGTGTCTAGAAAAGCGCTATATAAATCTAAGGAATTATTATCCTCAAAGTATGCATAAGCCCTGGTAGCTGGTGTTTTCACAGACATTTTCAGCCACTCCCTGTCTCTGGGACAGCACTGTGTCTGGGCAGAAGTGTGCAACTGTAACGCAAGAATTTCTTTCAGTGTATATAGATTTGCAAAGCAGTCTTTATGCACATGACAAACTTGAAACATAGATAAAACAAATGTCCCTTACCCAAGAGATCCAAAATAAACATTTAGTTTTCTCTTGAATGCTGCTTAAATCATGATCATCCATCTTTTATACCGCTTATCCTACAGGGTCACAGGGAACCTAGAGCCTATCCCAGGGAGCATGCGGTGCCAATACATCGCATGACCCCCCTCACACACTATGGACACTTTGGACAGTGGACATCAGCCTACCAATTAGGCATGGCTTTGGGGAACCAATGACCGAATTTATTTTTAATAGCCTAGGCTTATTTAAATTAGGTAATTATAATTTTTTTTCATTTACTTTAATAATGACAAAAAGGACAACATTGGAACAAGTAGAACATTTATTCATTTTCATATGATTCATTTACATGTGATTCATATTTATGCATGTGGTTCATTTTCATGTGGTTCATTTACAAATTGAGCAACAGCAGTAAATATTCACAGATTTTTTTCTTTTTATACAAAGGAAAACAATATTGAACCCACAACCCACCCTCCGCCATCATGGCTACCAAACTGTTGTGTTATAAGATATTATAAAATTCAACAACAGGCACCAATCTTTAAGTGGGTAGTGTCTGTAACTCCATAAAATATGCAATAAAGGGATGCCATTTATGAAAAAACGTCTGTACAACCATTCATCGTGTATCTTATTTTCTCGAGTTTCAAAAAAAACATCCGTCCTTTATCCACTGGGAGATAGATGGATGTTAGCAGACTTCCAATGTAACAGTAGGGAGACGTCTTGCTATAAGGGATGTGAAAGAAATAACATCCTTTTGTATCGAGCTCAAAGGAATTGAAGCTTGAGGGAATCCCAAATATTGCAATCAATGGTCAAGCCTTTAAATCTGCCCTGAGAATAGTGGACATGATGGTAAAAAGCAAGAGACCAAAAACCCATGGAGTTCAGGGCAGAAGAAGAAAACATATGGCCAAGATGACAGGGAGAGCCATGGCATTTATCACACTTGTCCTCTACATCCGGATACATCACAGACAATCTCAACTTGGACAGATGGACTCTATTTAAAACTTTGAACTGTATAAGTCCAAGACGAGCACAAGAGTGGTAGTCTGTACCCTCTATAGCATGTTCCCAACACTCCTCACTATTTGTACTCCTAATTCCGTTTCCCCACATTCCTAATTTTATTACTGACCCACTACCTAGCCTCAAAATAAATCATAAATCTTGATCATTCCCTCTGATGCGGTTATTGAAACAGGCTTCAAGCTGTTCAGAGGACAGAAAAAAGAACACTGAAACAAAATCCGTGATACTGAAGAAATGCATCAAGGGGAATGTAAGTGGATGCAAATTCAAAGCTATCAAACCCACAGAATACAAATTTCTAACTTGTAATACCCTTGCATACCACACTGAAAATGGAGCCATACACGATGGGAAATAAATGTCACTAAAGGACACAGAGGATGCACACATTAATGTCGTTAAATTGATAGCAAGTCTACGTGTGCTGAGGACAACAGGGTTATAGGATATAGGGAAGGTTTTGTAGGTAAGGGGGTAAAGTAGAGCAGTAAAACACACAAGATGATAACCTTTAGACCAAGAAATCCGTTGCCAGTAACAAAGTTTATGGATGTGCGCAGCAGTATTTGAAATTGGGTAATGCAAGTCCTCCCAAGTTTATTTCTGCAATAATTTACTAACCCTTGCTGGCTTCCCTCCAAATAAATGTACTAATGATTTTAATGAATCAAAATATTTTGGGAAAAAAGCACTTTTGAAACAAAAAAACACATAAATGTAGTACCACCTGAATTTGATTTAACTTTGAGATAGGGGAGTAATGCTGATAAATAGATAGAGAACTGTCACTACCTAGTATAAAACTACTACTAAATGAACTCTGACTGTTGGAGAACAGTGCTGTACTGACAGAACAGTGCTTTTATCTAAATTTGTTTATAACCAGAACAACACCAAAACTCCAACACAAGACAGAAGGCATAGAGGCGGTAATCAGTTTCATACAATACAAATCATCAGCATATAGAGACAATTTGTATTCTACACCATAACGAACTATTCCTTTAAACAAGGAGGAAATTTAGTGCAATAGAGAGCGGCTTGATGGCAACAGCAAAAGCAGTGGGGATAAAGACAACCTTGGCACACCCTCGTCCGAAGCAGTAATCCAAATAAGTATCGTTAGTCTGACCCTAGCATTAGGGGTTGAGTAAAGGAGGCTAATGCAGAAATAAACTTGTCCCCACATCCAACTTCCCAGGACTGCAAACAAATACTCCCATTCTTAAACGAGATGCCATTACTTTCGCCAACACCTTTACAGCGCATCAGCAGTGATAGCGTCTATAAGAACCACACTCAGCTTGTGTCAATTGAGGCCCACTTCAATCATTGAACATGCCAAAAGCAATGGAGCTAATTTTCCAATAAACGTTTTAAAAAATTGATTTCTAAAACCCGTCTGGGCCAGAGCTTTGTTAGATGCATGATTTAACTGAATTTAATTTCTTCAAGAGATTGGGGAACAATTGCATAGCAGTATTTGTATCTATAACAGGGTTACAGGGTTTTGAAGAAATGTTCACTTTAGTATTATCTGTTGGAGATTCGACTTATAAAGCGAAGAGTAAAAAGATTTAAAAGTAGCATTAATTTCCATGGGATCTGTAGTGACAAATAGAACATTAATGTTATTCTTGAAAACATTTTTAAAATACACTGTTTTATACGCAAGGAAAAAAGAAAACCTGTACAACCCCATACTTTGTACTTGGACTACTGTAGTTCTTTAACTGTGAATATATCACTTAAATTAGTGAGTGGACAAGAGATTTTTAAAAGTTTACCTACTTTTTATTTATTTATTATTTAGCTCACTGTAAAGATAAGTCACCAACTGAGATTTGGATGGCAAGTATAGTGCACATTCATATAAGTGTTTTGAAAGGATGTGATTATAAACACAATCAATGGTTCAAAGAGTAACTAAAAAAAAAACTTACTTAAACTTGATCTATTTTGCCATTTTTTAAATTTAAATGACTTTTTTATATATATGAAAAATCCCTTTAGCCTGTACCATAATAAAATACTCTGAATTGACCTGCGTGAAGTTGGACCCCCACCCAACACAAAATATCAGCAAAATAGTCTCAATTGTTTGTGCTGTAAAAATTTTCATTTGTGCTGCTTCGGTTCTGGAGATTTAATTAAATTTTATTTGTATAGCGCTTTTTACAATAGACATTGTCTTAAAGTAGCTGTTCAGAAATATCAACACAGTATACAGATATTAAAATGTGTGAATTTATCCCAACTGAGCAAGCCACTGAGTGGGCACGGTGGCAAGTGTTTTGGGAACCAAGTGTTTTGGGAGAGGAGTAACTGATCGACGAAGCACTGGCCGGATTGCTCACCAGGTAGTGCAACAAGAGCTGCTGCAGCGAGCCGGTTCATGCGCCATGCCACCATCTGTGTTGTTCCGGGAACTGAGCCAACAGCTCAGCGAGGAACTTGCTCAGCTCGATTGCTCGAACAGGAACTGCTGCGGCATGCTGTGCTATGACCCCCGCACCCTTTAACCTGTCCCCACTGCAGGGGAATTGCACTACGCTGCGCAGTCCAGAGGTGAAGGCTGTAGGAGAGCTCCACCCTGAGGCCTACAGGGAAGTCTCGGCGGGGAGGTCCTGCCAGTCATAGAAGCTGTCCCACTGCCCTGCCCAGCTTGGGTCTACGGGGAAATCTCGGCAGGGGAGCTCCTGCCAGTTGAAGAAGCTGTCCTGCTGTCCAGCCCAGCCGAGGAGGCCATCCCGCTGCCCTGCCCGGCCGAGGAGGCTGTCCTGCCCTCCAGTGCCGCCCCGCCCTCCAGTGCCGCAGGGGGCGGTGCCCAGCATTCACTAAAAAATTCAGTATATGGCCCTGGGGGTCTGTAAATAATTAGAGGAATTTACTTATTTTTTTGTGGCTACATAACTTATACTGGTTTAAAGAATGTTAAAATAATTAAATTTATAACTAGGTTTGTGTTTCATGACTAGATTTTGACTATGGATGAGACCAACACCTCCTCCTCTACCAGTTGAACGAGGCTGATGTACATAACTGTATCCAGGAGGACTGGCTTCATTTATTGCTATATAATCATTTGGTTTAATCCAAGTTTCTGTTAAACACATTAAATTACATTCCTGATCAGTAATGACTTCGTTAACAATAAGAGCCTTAGGTGCAAGAGATCTAATGTTTAATAGTCCTAACTTCAGATTAAAAGTGCTGGCTGTGCATTCAATATAATTAAATTTTTTTGTTAATTAGGTTACGAAGACAGACTTTCTGAGATTTTCTATATATTTGTATAGCTCAGGGAACAGACACCATCTCTATAGTATGTATTACAGGTCCTCTACTATTAATTGAACATTGATTATAATGGATGTTGTTATTGTCAAAAGATGTACTTATGGTAGGCAGTCACTTGGAGTGTTGCGCCTTGGAGATGTTGTAAGACAGCAGTTCCGCTCCGAGGCTGCTGGGGTGCAAGCTATCAGGACGAAAGAACCTAGGACGCTCCCAGAACAGATTCCAATTAACAAACAAAATAGATTCTGTTCATTACACCAAGAAACTAACCAATCATTTAAAGCAAGAAGTCTACTGAACTTTTCTGCTCCACGTCTGAATGTGGGAAGAGGTCCAGAGACAGTGATCTTCGCAGTGGGTGATCTCCAGCCTGATCGAGACAGTACGAGGCAGAAGTCTCTCTTCAGAACCTTCGTCTGCCGCAGCCTGAGGTCATTCATCCCCGCATGCAGCACAACCGCTCCAAAGCGCTTGTCCTTCTTCAGGATCCCGGATACCTGTGCACCTTACCTTTAGATGAAGCTACACAGACGTTCAGCACAATGGAGTCCCCGATCATCACAGCGTTAGGTCTGGTCTGACGGAGAGGGGCAAAGCGGTTCCTGGTTGGAATCTTGAACACCGGAGGTGGAGAGGTCCTCACCTGGGATCCAGCCCATGCCTTCTGCCGCTGGTTCACCCAAGGCCCGTGGTGTGTCGGTGCCGGCATGATGAAGACCTCAGCTGGGAAAGTCCTAGGTGCACGGTCCCTGCACAGAGAAACACACGGCGTAGAGGGCCAGAGAGTGGAAATACCATGCTGTGTGCTTACCTTGGATGTGTAGGCAGAAGCTGAAAATGTTTCCAGCACAGTTCTTTGCTCCAGTAGCTGGGCCTGCTTGTCAGGTAGGCCACAGATCTGCTTCTCCACATCCTCCAGTTCCAACAGCACCATGTTAAACTCGAGATGAGCCAACACTATTATACTACTTTCTTCTATTTCTATACTTCAAAAATTATTTACTTACATTTTACAAATATAACATTAGTTTAGATAAAACTAATCGTAATATTGCGCTGTTGCTAAATTTTGGTTTGTTTGTACAAACATCCACGACTATCTTGGGATTAGCTGTAACCGCTAGCATCACCTACCGCTAGCCTATTTTACGTTTGCATTTCATATTTTGAATTTACCCCCTTTTTGTTTAAAAAACAAATATGTCCACCGTCTCTTCTGTTCTGAGTGCAGATGACTCGCTCGAGCTTCACATGGTGCTGCTGGAACTGGAGGATGTGGAGAGGCAGATCCGCGGCATACTCGACCAGCAGGCCCAGCTGCAGGAACGACGAACTGCGCTGGAATCATCTTGTGCCTCTGCCCACACACTGTGGCATTTCCATTCCCAGCCCCTCTACGCCGTGTGTTTCTCTGTGCAGAGACCATGCAGCCAGGACTTTCCCAACCGTGGTCTCGTCACACTGGCACCAACACACCTCAGGCCTTGAGTGAACCAGCGGCGGAAGGTGCAGGCTGTACCCCGGGCGAGGGTTTCTCCCCCACCGGTGTTCCAGATTCCAACCCGGAACTGCTTCACCCCTCTCCGCCAGACCAGACCCAACGCCGTGATCGTCGGGGACTCCATTGTGCGGAATGTCCGTGTAGCCTCATCCAAAGGTAAGGTGCACACACACTGTTTTTCTGGTGCTCGTGTTCTTGATGTCACTGTGCAGGTATCCAGGATCCTGAAGAAGGACGAGTGCACTGGAGCGGTTGTGCTGCACGCTGGGACAAACGACACCAGGATACGGGAGACGGAGGTTCTGAAGAGGGACTTCTTCAGCCTGATCGAGACGGTGCGAGGCAGATCACCCACCGCGAAGATCATTGTCTCTGGACCTCTTTCCACATTCAGACATGGAGCAGAAAAGTTCAGTAGACTTCTCGCTTTCAATGATTGGTTAGTCTCTTGGTGTAATGAACAGAATCTAGTGTTTGTTAATAATTGGAATCTGTTCTGGGAGCATCCTAGGTTGTTTCGTCCTGATGGCCTGCACCCCAGCAGCGTTGGAGCGGAACTGCTGTCCGACAACATCTCCAAGGCGCTACACTCCAAGTGACTGTTATTGTCAGAAGATGTACTTACGGTAGACAGTCAGTATAATCAATGCTCAATTAGTAGTCCATCAACAGTAATACATACTATAGAGACGGTGTCTGTTCCCTGAGCTATACAAATATATAGAAAATCTCAGAAAGTCTGTCTTCGTAACCTAATTAACATAAAATTAAATCATATTGAATGCACAGCCAGCATTTTTGATCTGAAGCTAGCAGTATTAAATGTTAGATCTCTTATGTCTAAGGCTCTTATTGTCAACGACATCATTACTGACCAGGAATGTAATTAAATGCGTTTAACGGAAACTTGGGTTAAACCAAATGAGTACATAGCATTAAATGAAGCCAGTCCTCCTGGATACAGTTATGTACATCAGCTTCGTTTAACTGGTAGAGGTATTGGTCTTATCCATAGTGAAAATCTAGTCGTCACACAAAAACAGAGTCATAAGTTTGATTCTTTTGAAATTTTTTATACCAGTGTAAATTACGTAGCCACAAAAAATAAGACAATTCCTCTAATTATTATTTACAGATCCCCAGGGCCATATACTGAATTTCTTAGTGAATTTGCAGACTTTGTATCAAACCTGGTTGTGTCTGTAAATAAAGCATTAATCGTCTGAGATTTTAATATTCATTTTGATAACCTGGAGGACCCTCTGAGAACAGCGGTTGTGTCCATCTTAGATTCAGTAAGGATTAATCAGAACGTAATCGCGCCTACTCATAATGGTGGTCACACTCTTGACCTCATACTAACATACGGATTAAGTATAGAAAATATTGTAATTTTTCCGCAGTCTGAAGTTATCTCAGACCATTATCTTATCTCATTCATAATCCATATTGATCATAATATCTCCACCTCGCCACCGCATAAAACGTATATTCACATCAGCTACTGCACCGAGCTTCATAAATAACCTACCAGAGACATCAATTAGATTTGGATCAGCGCCTGATCCAGTAGAACTCGATCAGGCAACTGAAAGCTTGGAGTCAACACTTCACAGCACACTAGAAAGAGTGGCTCCACTCAAAAGAAAAATAATTAGAGAAAAAATTTGCACCCTGGAATAATGATCTAACGCGATCCTTAAAACAGAAATCTAGACAATTAGAACGTAAATGGCGCCAAACCAAGCTGGTGATATTTCAGACAGCATGGAAGGAGAGCCTACTGAAATATAGGAAATCTCTTGCTGATCTTAAAAAGATCTATTTCTCCACCTTAATAGGAGATAACCAAAACAATTCCAGACTCCTATTCAACACGGTAGCAAAACTAACTAGGAATAAAACCACTACAGAGAGAAACACTCAATCATTACATAGCAGTGATGATTTCATGAAATTTTTCATTTATAAAATTGAAAATATTAGATGTGAGATTCAGGCCATTAAATTACAACCGGTCAGTAATGTAACAAACCCATTAGATGACAATGTGGCAATATCGGAACAATGTTTAGAGTGTTTTGCTCCACTTATAGAGACCGACCTAGCTACACTAATCTCATCAGCCAATTCATCAACCTGCATACTAGATCCCATACCTACATGTTTGTTTAAAGAAATTTGTCCAGGAGTAATTAAGTCACTTTTAAATATAGTAAATTATTCCCTAAGCACTGGCTATGTACCTAAATCACTTAAATTAGCAGTTATTAAACCCTTGATTAAAAAACCTGACCTTGACCCATCTCAATTGTCCAGCTATAGACCTATATCAAATCTCCCCTTCATCTCTAAGATTTTAGAAAAGGTTGTAGCAAAGCAGTTGTGCTAGTACTTAGATAGGAACAACATTTCTGAAATGTATCAGTCAGGATTAGACCTCATCATAGCACAGAGACAGCTTTAGTTAAAGTAGTAAATTACCTTCTTCTGACCTCTGATCAGGGTTGTGTCTCGCTGCTTGTGTTACTTGAACTTAGTGCAGCTTTTGATACTATAAATCACACTATTCTCCTTGATAGATTAGAAAATGTTGTTGGCATTAAGGGAACAGTCCTCTCTTGGCTCAGGTCTTATCTGACCGATCGTTATTAGTTCGTAGATGTAAATGGTGATTTCTCCATGCGTACTGAGGTTACTCTTGGAGTTCCACAGGGTTCCGTTTTAGGTCCATTGCTTTTTACTTTATATATGCAGTGTGGATAAGATCGGGGTGATGTGGTCGTATCTTCTAGTTCTAGTAAGGACTCTAGCATCTGCATTCTGGACTAACTGGAGTTTATTTATATTCCTACTGGAACATCCAGACAGTAAGGCATTACAGTAATCTAATCTAGAGGTGACGAATGCATGAACCAGTATTTCTGCATCATGTAGTGACAATGTTTCTTATCTTAGAAATATTTCTGAGATGAAAGAACGCTATCCTAGTAATATTATCTACATGAGCATCAAATGATAGACTGAGTCAATAATCACTCCGAGGTCTTTAACTGCTGTACATGATGAAACAAAGTCCATCCAGAGTTTCTGTGTTGTCAGGAAGATTACTTCTAGCTACACGTGGTCCTAATAAAAGTATTTCTGTTTTATCAGAGTTAAGTAGGAGGAAGTTAGTTAACATCCAACGTCTAATGTCCTTTACACAAGCCTCAACTTTACTAAGCTTCTGTCTGTCCTCTGGCTCGCTCACATACAGCTGTGTATCATCAGCATAACAGTGGAAGCTAATTCCATGTTTGAATAATTTGTCCTAGGGGTAATATATATAAAGTAAAAGCAGTGGGCCTAAAACAGAACCTTGTGGAACTCCAAAAGCAACCTCAGTACGCATGGAGAAATCACCATTTATATCTACGAACTGATAACGATCGGGTCAGATAAGACCTGAGCCAGGAGAGGACTGTTCCTTAATGCCAACAACATTTTCTAATCTATCAAGGAGAATAGTGTGATCTATGGTATCAAAAGCTGCACTAAGGTCAAGTAACACAAGCAGCGAGACACAACCCTGATCTGAGGTCAGAAGGTGGTCTTTACTACTATAACTAGTGCTGTCTCTGTGCTGTGATGAGGTCTAAATCCTGACTGATACATTTCATGAATGTTGTTCCTTTCTAAGTATGAGCATAACTGCTTTGCTACTACCTTTTCTAGAATCTTAGAGATGAAGGGAGATTCGATATTGGTCTATAGCTGGACAATTGAGAACCGGTCAAGGTCAGGTTTTTTTATCAATGGTTTAATAACTGCTAATTTAAGAATTTAGGTACATAGCCAATCGTTAGGGAAAATTTACTATATTTAAAAGTACTTAATTACTCCTGGACAAATCTGTTTAAACAAACATGTAGGTATGGGATCTAGTATGCAGGTTGATGAATTGGCTGATGAGATTAGTGTAGCTAGGTCGGTCTCTATAAGCGAGCAAAACACTCTAAACATTGATCCGGTATTGCCACATTGTCATCTAATGGGTTTGTTATATTACTGACGGTTGTAATTTAATGGCCTGTATTTCATCTCTAATATTTTCAATTTTATAAATGAAAATTTCATGAAATCGTCACTGCTATGAAATGATTGAGTGTTTTCCTCTGAAGTGGTTTTATTCCTAGTTAGTTTTGCTACCGTGTTAAAGAGGAATCTGGAATTGTTTTGGTTGTCTCCTATTAAGTTGAAGAAATAGATCTTTTTAGCATCTGCAAGAGATTTCCTATATTGCAGTAGACTCTCCTTCCATGCTGTCTGAAATATCTCCAGCTTGGTTTGGCGCCATTTACGTTCTAATTGTCTAGATTTCTGTTTTAATGATCGCGTTAGTTCATTATACCAGGGTGCTAATTTTTTTTTCTCTAATTATTTTTCTTTTGAGTTGAGCCACTCTGTCTAGTGTGCAGCGGAGTGTTGACTCCAAACTTTCAGTTGCCTGATCGAGTTCTACTGGATCAGGCGCTGATCCAAATCTAATTGATGTCTCTGGTAGGTTATTTATGAAGCTCAGTGCAGTAGCTGATGTGTGCGTTTTACGCAGTAGCGAGGCGAGGTGGAGATATTATAATCAATACGGATTATGAATGAGATAAGATAATAGTCTGAGATAACTTCAGACTGCGGAATAATTTCAATATTTTCTATATTTAATCCATATGTTAGTATGAGGTCAAGAGTGTGACCGCCACTATGAGTAGGCCCGATTACGTTCTGATTAATCCCTACTGAATCTAAGATGGACACGACCGCTGTTCTCAGAGGGTCCTCCAGGTTATCAAAATGAATATTAAAATCTCAGACGATTAATGCTTTATTTACAGACACAACCAGGTTTGATACAAAGTCTGCAAATTCACTAAGAAACTCAGTATATGGCCCTGGGGGTCTGTAAATAATAATTAGAGGAATTGACTTATTTTTTTTGGATATGTAATTTACACTGGTATAAAGAATTTCAAAGGAATTAAACTTATGACTATATTTTTGTGTGACGACTAGATTTTCACTATGGATAAGACCAATACCTCCTCCTCTACCAGTTGAACGAGGCTGATGTACATAACTGTATCCAGGAGGACTGGCTTCATTTAATGCTATGTACTCATTTGGTTTAACCCAAGTTTCCGTTAAACACATTAAATTACATTCCTGGTCAGTAATGATGTCGTTGATAATAAGAGCCTTAGACATAAGAGATCTAACGTTTAATAGACCTAGCTTCAGAAAAAAAATTCTGGCTGTGCATTCAATATGATTTAATTTTATGTTAATTAGGTTCCGAAGGTTACGAGATTTCCTATATATTTGTATAGCTCGGGGAACAGACACAGTCTCTATAGTATGTATTACTGTTGATGGACTACTAATTGAACATTGATTAAACTGACTGTTATTGTCAGAAGATGTACTTACGGTAGACCGTCACTTGGAGTGAAGCGCCTTGGAGATGTTCTCGGACAGCAATTCCGCTCCAACGCTGCTGGGGTGCAGGCCATCAGGACGAAACAACCTAGGGCGCTCCCAAAACAGATTCCAGTTATTAATAAACACTAGATTCTGCTCATTACACCAAGAGACTAACCATTCATGTAAAGCGAGATGTCTACTGAACGTTTCTGCTCCACGTCTGAATGTGGGAAGAGGTCCAGAGACGATGATCCTCGCTGTGGGTGATCTGCCTTGCACCGTCTCGATCAGGCTGGAGAAGTCCCTCTTCAGAATCTCCGTCTGCCGTAGCCTGGTGTCGTTCGTCCCAGCGTGCAGCACAACCGCTCCAATGTGCTCGTCCTTATTCAGGATCCTGGATACCTGCACAGTGACATCAAGAACACGAGCACCAGAAAAACAGTGTGTGTGCACCTTACCTCTGGATGAAGCTACACGGATGTTCCGCACGATGGCGTCTCCGATGATCACGGCGTTGGGTCTGGTCTGGCGGAGAGGGGCGAAGCGGTTCCGGGTTGGAATCTGGAACACCGGAGGTGGACAGACCTTCGCCCGGGGTGCAGCCTTCCGCCGCTGGTTCACCCAAGGCCCGAGGTGTGTTGGCGCCGGTGTGACTTAGACCGCGGCTGGGAAATTCCTGGCTGAACGATCCCTGCACAGAGAAACACACGGCGTAGAGGGGCTGGGAGTGGAAATACCACACTGTGTGTTTACCTTGGGTGTGTGGACAGAAGCACAAGATTATTCCAGCGCAGTTCGTCGCTCCTGCAGCTGGGCCTGCTGGTCAAGTAGGCCGCGGATCCTCCTCTCCACATCCTCCAGTTCCAGCAACACCATGTGAAGCTCGAGCGAGTCATCTGCACTCAGAACAGGAGAGACGGTGGACATATTTGTTTTTGTTTTTTTTAAACAGAACAGTGATAAATTCAGAATATGAAATACAAACGTAAGATAGGCTAGTGGTAGGTGATGCTAGCGGTTACTGTTAATCGCGATGCTAGTGGGCTAAAGCTAATAGCAAGCTAGTCGTTGATGTTTGTACAAACAAACCCGAATTTAGCGACACCGCAATATTACGATTAGTTTTATCTAAACTAATGTGTTTATATTTGTAAAATGCAAGTAAATAATTTTTTTTAAAGTATAGAAATAGAAGAAAAGTAATATAATAGCGTCAAGCCAGAAGCAGGTTTGCACACATCTCATGAGGGATTTTGTCCCACTCCTCTTTGCAGATCTTCTCATTAAGGTCATTAAGGTTTCGAGGCTGACGTTTGGCAACTTGAACCTTCAGCTCCCTCCACAGATTTTCTATGGGATTAAGGTCTGGAGACTGGCTAGGCCACTCCAGGACCTTAGTGTGCTTCTTCTTGAGCCACTCCTTTGTTGCCTTGGCCGTGTATTTTGGGTCACTGTCATGCTGGAATACCCATCCACGACCCATTTCTAATGCCCTGGCTGAGGGAAGAAGGTTCTCACCCAAGATTTGACGGTACATGGCTCCGTCCATCGTCCCTTTGATGCGGTGAAGTTGTCCTGTCCCCTTAGCAGAAAAACACCCCCAAAGCATAATGTTTCCACCTCCATGTTTGACGGTGGGGATGGTGTTTTGGGGGTCAAAGGCAGCATTCCTCCTCCAAACCCGGTGAGTTGAGTTGATGCCAAAGAGCTCCATTTTGGTCTCATCTGACCACACCACTTTCACCCAGTTGTCCTCTGAATCATTCAAATGTTCATTGGCAAACTTCAGATGGGCATGTATATGTGCTTTCTTGAACAGGGGGACCTTGCGGGCAATGCAGGATTTCAGTCCTTCACGGTGTAATGTGTTACCAATTGTTTTCTTGGTGACTATGGTCCCAGCTGCCTTGAGATCATTGACAAGATCCTCCCGTGTAGTTCTGGGCTGATTCCTCACTGTTCTCACTGTTCTCATGATCCATTGCAACTCCACGAGGTGAGATCTTGCACAAGTAATCTGTACCTTTAGGAAGGTTTATATAAATACCTTGCAAGTTCCTTCTCCATAGTAAGCCTAATCCTGGGTCAGTTTTGCAAGCCAGGATTAGTGATGTATGTCATTGTCTCAGCAAGATGTGCCCAAGCACTGGCTTGCAACAAAAGTGGTTCACTTGGGAGCAGTGCCACATCTGAGAGATGTGATGGAGATCGATAATCACCATTGATGCTTAGAGTATGGAGCAGTGTGGTGCCACAGGTGGTGTTTTCTGTTCTTCCAAGAGAAAAAAATAGACATTTAAATATATATATATATATATATATATATATATATATATATATATATATATATATATATATATATATATATATATATATATAAAGAGAAACAATTGAGTGAACTGTGACCTTGGTGGCTAGATGACCCTGGGGTGGCCCTAGTAGTTAAACTCTGATTGTCTGAAGGGTGGTCTTTGCACTTCTACATATGTAGTATCACCATTAAGCTGGAACAAAAAGAGCACACGACCTTTTATTTTCAGTCACGATCACTGTGCATGAAACTTCAATCTAAGATTTCTGGGCATCACTTCTCTCTCCAGACTGTGAGGTTTGCAAATCTTCAACAAGTGTGAGGTCCACGGACCGCCCCTCTTCAGCACTGATACTCCTGTTCCCATGGGAGTCCCTGATCGAGCCAGAAAAAGTCTTCCTCCTGGACTAGCGATTCGGAAGTCTGGTATTCCTGATGCAGGTCTGGGAGTTTTTAACAAGGGGGAGACTGTTCCAGTAGGTGCACACTTTGGACCCTACCAGGGAGAGCTGGTAAACAGAAAGGAAGCCAGTGGATACTCCTGGGTGGTGAGGTTTTATACATTTATTATAAACAATATATGTAAGGTCTTTTCTCAGGGTGCCACAGAAAAACCAAAGAAGAAAAAAACTTCCAAACACAGGGGTTATGGATGTCAAAAGCTGGCTTTAAAAAAAAACAAACAAAAAAAACAAACAAAAAAAACCACTTTGTTCAATGATCTGCATTAAATTTAAAATCATGTCCTTGATTTATATTTTGCCTCATTAATATTGTGTCTAGCAAAACAATATTTACATTATCATTCATGTTCCTCCATTAATTTGTTGACACAGTCTGATTTTGTGACTGCTTTTTGTTGGATCTGCTGAATGGCAAAGCTGAATCTAATGTAATGAATAAAATGTAAATGTCTTTTTGCAGATACACAGGAGCAGCCAGTGTCCGGAATACATAGATGCCAAAAGGGAGAGATATGCTAACTGGCTGAGGTGAGGAATAGACAGATTTTTGGGTCGTTTTTAATAATTGACTTTACAGTTCCCTTTTTGTCGGAAGAACTTTCTTTCCTCTGTCACTTATCTTTCATGCTTTCTCATATTCTTACTCTACTTCTGTGGGTTTTTCTCACCCCTTCTTCCACTTTGCCTCATTTGCATTCTTCAGGTATGAGAATTGTGTTCGTAATGGTGAAGAGCAGAATCTTGTGGCGTTTCAGTATCATGGAGGGATTCTGTATCGTTGCTGTCGACCCATTGAACCAGGACAGGAGCTCCTGGTGTGGTACGACGAGGAGTATGCTAAAGATCTCGGCTCTACATTTGACTCACTCTGGAACAAAAAGTGCTCTGCAAATGGTAAGGTTCCATACAGTGACTTTATACTGTTGTAAATATTTGGTATCAAATTTAGTTCTTGTGGTTAGCTCTGTCAAATGCTGCTGAAAGGTTGAGGAGGATGAGGACTGATGACCATTTAGATGATCTAGCTTTACGGATTTTTTTCATTTACTGCAACAAACACAGTTTCTAATGAGTGTGTCACTTTTAAACCAGACTAGTTATGTTCTTAGAGATATTCGATCCAATGGGCAGATGATGGGAGTGCAGGACAAGATGATTTGCAGGATCTCTTCTGTTAGACGAGAAAAATGTGTCCACGAAAGAGAAGGGAAATCCTGAACATGTAGTGTAGGAGTGAACATCTAGTATCTTAGTGACCTTTCCATAATAAAAGGTGGCATTCAGGGAGGATTGAGATTGAGGAGCTGGCAGGTTATGAAGTGGAGAAATGATGAAGATCTTGTACAGAAGCTTTTCCTTTTAGAAGGCAGTCTTGGCAGAATTCATATGAAATGAGAATTTGGATAGGAGAGTGTGCCAAGAGTCGAGATCAATGAATTCTTGTGATTTGAAAAATGATGGTTATAATAATGAGGTTAGGACACTTTCAATGAAGCATTTTGTGGTGGAGATTAAAAGATTATTTTATTTAAAAAGTATATTCATTGTTGTCTTAGTGCCCATAAGATCAATCCAAAAGGTCCCATTTAAGCTTATGATCAAGCACAGTGCCAAGATATTTGTAGTTTGTAACAGATTGTATTGACTTCCCATTGATGATGGTAGGGTTAAATGACATACCTGCTATGACTTGTGGGTTCTACAACTTAGAAAATCAACAGTCCATAAAATGAAGCCGGTTTCAAGAGAAAATTCTGTAGCCAATATCTGTTAAAATCCACAAATAAAATCTTGGCATGAGTCACTTGGTTTCTCAAGGTGAGTGTGCAATAGTGTCAGATCTTCCACCCCCGTAGAGGCTTGGTAGGCAAATTGCTTGGCGTCCATGAGGTTACATGATGGGAAGGCTGTTTGAGATACAATGTACCTCTTCAATAGACGCCCAAAGCACTTCATGACCAGCGATGACATTGCTATTGGTCGGAAGTTGTTGGGCCCTATGGGTCTGGGGAATTTTTGGCACAGGTACAATTGTAGATGTTTTCCAAATGGTAGGGATCTTTTAAAATATTAAAATACAATCTAAAAATGTCAATGAAGACTGGTGCTAACTGTTCAGCCCAGTGCTTTATGACACCTCTACAAATATTGTCTGGGCCTGGGCTTTTTTGTGGATTACTGACTCTAAAAAACCGAAGGAATTTTGATTCATTGATGGGGGAAATTTGACAGTAGGGAGTTGAAGGCATCACAGTGGAAGCTTCAGCACTATAGTTACTCTCAAAGTAACAAAAGGTGGTGTTGAGTTGGTTTGCCATCTCCACTCCCTCACTATCATGCATAACAAGTGTAGGTTTTTGCCCTGCCATGTCTCTCTGGGATTTCCAGATGCCAGTGGTTTTTTATTTTTATTTTTATTTTTTATGCTTCTCCCACTCTAGTAGCCTCTGATACAGGGCGGAGATAGACCACACTGTCGTCAGATGCCCCTAGTGGTGGGAGCTGGGATTCAGTGTAGGCGTCTTTGACAGTTCCATAACAAATGTCCAAGGTCTTATTTTTCCAGTAGGACAGTTTATGTACTGGTAGTATGTATGCAGGCACTTCTTGGCAGGACAGTTAAAATCTCCAAGAATAAATTTGGGTGCATCAGCTGAAAGAGACTCAAATTTCTGTGTGAGGTTAAATAATTTCCGATATACTTCCGCTTTGTCCGAGTAATGCCTTTTTTCGGATTTGTTCTGAGATACTTCTGTATAGAGTCTACAACGGCTTAATAGTCCGAAAGTATGTGATTTGCAAAATTACATTAGGAATTCTCTGCTTTATTAAATTTCACAGGCTATGCCACCAGCACCATAGCGGTGGTTGTGCCCTTGAGTAAAATGTGTTTAAAATCACGGTAAACAGGCCGATCCCACACCGTAAAGCGCAATTCATGGTTGATTCCTTCAGTACGAAGTACTTCTGACAAGATAGAAGTACTTGTATTAGGACCACATGCAGCTATAAGTAAGCTTTCTGATTACACAGTAACTCTGGATGGCCTTTATTTCATCATCTGCAGCAGTAAAAGACCTTGGTGTGATTAAAAAGAGACATCTTGGAATCCTGCTTGTTGGATGAACCTCATCCCAGAAGGTGCTCTTTGGTTGGGTATCAGTCATGAAAAATGCAAAAAAGGAAAAATCAAAAGGTACTACTTCAGGTACAAAAGTTAAAAAGCCTTTGTTATTTGGCTAGTCACATTAGGACAAACAAGAATTAAAAGCCACACTGATACATTTCAACATACAGCCTTTCTCAGAATGTGTTGGAGACCTAAATGATGTGCAGTTGCAAGTGTAATTAAGTAGTCAATGGAGTTTCAAAGATCCAAGATAGTCAAGACAGTCAACAAAAATAAAATATTAATAAAAAATAATTTATGTATTTCATGTAGATAATATCACGGTGGCTTAGTGCTTAGCATGTGTGCCTCACACCTCCAGGGTTGAGGGTTTGATTCCCGCGTCCAGGAGTTTGCATGTTCTCCCCGTGCTCCAGGGGTTTCCTCTGGGTACTCTGGTTTCCTCCACCAGTCCAAAGGCATGTAATATCAGGTGATTAGCATCTCAAAATTGTGTGTGTGTGTGTTTGATTGTGCCTTGTGCCATAAGTCTCCTTGGAGAGGCTCCGGGCTCCCTATGACCCTGTGTAGGATATGCGGCACAGAAAATGGATGGATGGACTAAAGCAATGCAGAAAATTTAGTTCATGCTTTTGTTGACTTTAGGTTGGGTAATTGGAATGCCATACAGTCTGGATGTTCCAGTAAATGCATAAAAAAGCTCCAGTTAGTCCAGAATGCAACAGAAGGGCATAGTGTTGTGGTGAACTGGGATGTTTGGATGCTGTCCGCCCCCCATCCCCCCCTTCACACCTTCACCTAGGTGTGTTGATGGTGGGGTGGCTGGCCGCCTTATGTCCCAGGGAGCCCTCATGTCCTTGTTCCTTTCTGGCTCTCCCTTTTAGCTATGCTGTCATAGCTAGTCCTGCCGGAGTCCCTGCTTGCATTCTGCATGCAAAGTAAAATCCATTGTTAAAAGTGCTATACAAATACAATTTAATTGAATACTGTTATAACCATCATATTTTTAAACTAGGTTCACACTGAACTTTATGATCTGAAACATTTCTACTTTACCGAATACAACAGCTTCCGCTTAAAATCAGCTGCACAGTTTTCCAAAGGCAGGTAAGACACCTAAAGGACATTTTCTGCTTTGAAAATGTTTAATGTGAAAAGCTTATTGTTAATTATAAACCTGTTGAACAAAGACCTATCACTTTTGATATCAATGAGTAATAAATAACAAATTTATTAAAACAATTATAGATTATATAATTTATATATGTTACATAATTATAACTATTGCTAAGGAAATAAATGTAAATGTCCTGGTGCCAACAAAATTATTTCATTTATATATCAAACTCCGTGTGAATCAACATACTGACATATTAGTAATATTTTTATTGACTGTGTGTATGTGATGATTCAGCTTAAGGGTCCTTGCCTTATCCCTACAAGCATCACACATCGATTATGAGGATTGTTATAAATTATAAACCCTACAGTTAAGTAATTCAGTTAATTAAATATTCAATGATTACTATACATACACTACAAAATTTTTGAGTGTGTCCTATTTCACCTCTTATAAATGGCCAAGGGTGGAGTCTAACACCTGGCTATCCTCTAGTGTGTGTGTGTGTGTGTGTGTGCACTATTCCAAGACCTTCAACAAAGTCACACAGTGACCATGACGCAGTATTTGCTATAAATACCTTCTCACATTTCTCTGCTCCTTTTAGTCTTCTCAACTCGTATCATGTCAGATCTCTTGTGCATCTTGGATTTATGTGACCTATGGTCAGATCAGGTAACCTGTCCTCTAAAGCTGGTGATAGACTCCCATCATCTTTTCAAGGCTGTGGTGAGTTTACTTTTATATTTTGAGGCCATTGGAACTTCTTATTTGTCTAATTTTATTTTTGTGAAACTTGTTATTTGCAGATGATGCAACATACAGTGGCGCTTGAAAGTTTGTGAACCCTTTAGAATCTTCTAAATTTCTTTATATATGTGACCTAAAAATCATCAGATTTACACACAAGTCCTAAAAGTAGATACCCAATTAAACAAGTGAGATAAAATATTATGCTTGGTCATTTGTTTATTGAGGAAAATGATCCAATATTACATATCTGTGAGTCGCAAAAGTATGTGCACCTTTGCTTGCAGTATGTGGTGTGAGCCCCTTGTGCAGGAATAACTGCGGGTAACTGTTTGGCTTGGAGGAATTTTAGCCCGTTCCTCAGTACAGAACAGCTTTGACTCTGGGATGTTGGTGACTTTTCCTGCTTGAACCGCTTGCTTCAGGTCCTTCCACAACATTTCTATTGGATTATGGTCAGGACTTTGACTTGGCCGTTCCAAAACATTAACTTTATAATTCTTTAATAATTCTTTGATTAAACGACTCATGTCTTTAGGATCGTTATCTTGCTGCATGACCCACTTTCTTTTCAGATTCAGTTCATGGACAGATGTCCTGACATTTTCCTTTAGAGTTTGCTGGTATAATTCAGAATTCGTTGCTCCATCAGTTACAGCAAGTCATCCTGATCCAGATGCAGCAAAACAGTCCCAAACCATGATACTACCACCACCATGTTTCACAGATGGGATCAGGTTCTTACGCTGGAATGCCGTGTTTTATTTTCTATAAATATTATGCTTTTCTTTTTTTAGGTTAAATGAGCTTTTTTTTTGTTTCATCCATTCACAAAACATTTTTCCAATAATTTTCTCCACATGATCTTTGAACTGCAGACAGGCAGCAATGGTCTTTATGGAGAACATTGTTTTTTCTTCTTGCAACCCTGCCATGCACAACATTGTTGTTCAGTGTTCTCCTGATGGTGGACTCATGAACATTAACATTAGCCAGTGTGAGAGAGGCCTTTATTTGCTAAGAAGTTACCCTCTGTGACTTCATGGACTATTACACATCTTGCTCTTGGAGTGATCGTTGTTGGTCTCCACTCATGGAGAGGGGAATGATGGTGTTAATTTTCCTCCATTTGTACACTATCTGTCTGACTGTGGATTGGTGGAGTTCAAACTTTTTAGAGATGGTTTTGTGACCTTTTCCAGCCTGATAAGCATCAACAACTCTTTTTCTGAGGACCTCAGAAAAAACTCCTTTGTTTGTACGATGATGCACTTCCACAAACACCTGTTGTGAAAATCAGACTCTGAAATTTTCCTGTTCTTTAAACAAAACGGGGTGCTCACTCACTCACACCTGATCATTATCCCATTGATTGAAAACACCTGACTCTAATTTCACCTTCAAATTAACTCTAGACGTTCACATACTTTTGCTGCTCACAGATATGTAATATTGGATAATTTTCCTCCATAAATAGATGATCAAGTATAATATTTTTTCTCATGTGTTTCATTGGCTTTTCTTTATCTACTTTTTCAAATCTGATGTTTTAGCTAAAATTTATGCAGATATGTTGAAAATTCACAAACTTTCAAGCACCATTGGGAATTTCCACATATCCTTCACAGACCATCTGTATGTCTGCATCCCCCTGTGCTGTGAGTGAAGAAAAAAAAAAGGAAAATGTAGCTGTTATATAGTTCACTTTTTAATCATTTGGCTGAATTCTGACATAGATGTCAATGTAATGAAGGAACATCTATATAACCAAACACACTAAATGTAATACAATGTGAGTGTGCAAACTCGGTTCTGTCTGCGCCAGTCACTCTAATTTGGTTTAGTCAGAGATTTATGAAAAGTAGGACAAAGGGACAGAATGGTTTGCATAAGCTGTTTTGCCTGAAGGAAGAAAAATAAGCAGCTCATTTTATCACCAAATCGTAAAAAGACTATGAAGGTCACAGAGACACACTACTCTAGAGCTGTTTCCTATAAGAACTACAAACAGCTGCAGTTTAGAAACTAAAATATTTCGAGCTGGATGTTGTTGATTAGGGTTGTTTACAGTGTCAGTTTCAAACTCATGAAATTAACATGACTATATAAAATATTTGATATAAATACCTTCTCACGTTTTTCTGCTCCTTTTACTCTACTCAACTCATACCATGTTGGACCTCTTGTGCATCTTGGATCTACGTAACCTATGGTCAGATCTACAGGTAAACCTTTTCTCTAAAGTTGTTTATAGATTCCTGTCATTTCTTCACGGCTATGGTGAGTTTATTCTTATACTTTTGTAGCCACTGGAACTCGGTGGCTAACGGGGGTCCCTCTACTAGCTTGTAATTCTTTACCTTAGCCTTGTCATCATAAACAGCTTTTGAAGGCACTTTATTATTATTATTATTATTATTATTATTATTATTATTATTATTTTATAATCATCTCTACTGATCTGTCTGTGAGTTAGCTATGAACTGTTCTGTTGCTCAATACAGCATTTTTTCCCTTAATCTGTTAATGAGTGGTTTCTTGGCATGCTGAGCTTTTTCACCCCCCGAACTAGGAGCCTACAGACTTGTAAATACATGCCGCTTGCATGGTTGAGTTGTTCTTCCTCACCATAATACTAATCTACTGAGCTTGCAAATTGAGCTGGACGCTACTTACACACATACTCAGGCTGGAGTTGGCTTTCCTCCATTGAACCTAGTCTGTGCTGAATGGGGCCTCCCTTGGTGGTACAAATGTAATTATATTTTGGGGGTTAGTTGTCAACCATCAGGCTTCAGTCTAAAATTAATTTTTATATATTTCCATGGAGTTGATTATATTTAAAAAAAAAATGACATGAGGACACAACCAACAGATTTTATGTACTGTTCATGGATTCATTTACTTTCTCAGCTTCACAAAAATGGTCGATCTATAGTGGAAGGAGTGTAAGTGTTTGTAATGTTTGCCATTTAATATGTACATTATGTGGAATATGCACCCAGGTTTTCAGATATGATTTATGTACTTGATTAATTTGTCGTGTATACCTCTGGATTCATTTTGGAACACATGTCTGATTTCACTTTGTGTGTGTTTCTTTTTCCCTCTCTTTCTAGTTGCACTCAGGAAGCACCAGTCCATGCTATACATGTCCTTCTAATAAATCCTTCCCCAGTATTCTGAATATCATAGTACTGAATTTTATGTCATTATGATGGCTGGCAAAATTTGTGTCACTCTGAGATTTTTCTCTTGGTATGTAAAAGACATTCAGGGCCCAGTTAAGAGTAAGGGTTTTTATTTATCTTGGGCCATATTTAGAGTTTAATTAAGTGTGCAGTGACTACAGTATCTACAGACTTAAGCACTATTCAGATGTTATGCAAGTTAGACACGGGGGAAGGGATTGAGTTTGTTAATTAGATGTGTGTCTCCGTTACGTGTGATTCGGACCTTGAACTCGAGCACATTTTTCTTGTTTGATATCGGCTCATGTAAGGAGCAGTATTGCATCTAGTGCCAGTGTCAGACAGTTTAGTGTAATAAAAAATTTCCTTTTTAAATTTTCTCATCATTTATACCTCACGAGAAAAAAAAAAAAAAAAAAAAAACAAAAAAAAAAAAAAAAAAAAAAAAAAAAAAAAAATTTTTTTTTTTTTCCTTTTCTTTTTTTTTTTATAAAAAAAAAAAAAACCCACCAAACCACAAAAACACATCATTTCTTTTTTTCCCCCCCTTCCCCAAAAAAAAAAAAAAATTTTTTTTATTTTTTACTCATATTTTAAAATTATAAATTAAATAATTTTTATTTAATTTTAAAAAAAAAAATAAATTTTTTTTGTAAAGTACATTATAAAAATAAATATACAGCTTGTTTGTCATTTACAATATGAAGAAAAAGATCTCTGAAGGTCACAAAGACTAATAAATGAGGTGCTTTTTTATGGTTTTATTTAATCTTTTAGTAAAGTTGTGTGATATTCGCAGTGCTTAGAAGTGAAAGTTATTTTTACTCACATTTTTGCCAATAAAATATATACAGTTATCATAACAATCCCTTGAATTGTGAATTAAATGTGGTAAAAAGAAAATGCTTTAACATGAACACAGAGGCAAAAATGATATCTCCTGTACCATGGTGATTAAGGGCACCAAGCACATCATGCAGGCAAATCTTCATCATGCTTTTATTCAAAGCAAAGTATCTTGTCAGTTGTTGACCATTGTGCCAATATGCCCTTCCTAATGCCACGATGGAAAAGCATGTGAGTGTTCTAGGAAGCACAATGATTTCATACTAGGGAGAATACAGCACACTGCAGCTTGAGACATATCAGAGCGGTCAATTATCAGTCACTAGTGCTGATTCTATTACACTGTTAATAAATAAAGGGTTAAACAACATTGAAAGAAAATTGACTTCCTTTTATAAAGCAGCATTCTTATTAGTCTTCATTTATGAATTTGTAGTTTTCTTTAAATTTTTTTTTTATATTTTTATATTTATTAATGCCTCCAGGGCTTAAAAAATGTATCAAGTTAGTTTGTGTAATTAAAATAGCTAGATAAACTCAGTGTAATCTGTATATAAAAATGTAGCAACTCATCACTAATTATGACATTATTTCTTGGAATAAATCCAGAACAATTGAGGTTTACATTAGTTAGTATTTTAATATGTAAATTTAGACAAGAGCATGAGAGGATACAGCTGTTTTTCCAAACTTACAGGATTCTCATTAATGCAAATTTCTTGTGTAAACGCTCCTATGATTTACAAATAAATCTGTTCATTTCCATCTTAATAAATGAGGCCCACTGATGGTTTACCTCCAAATTTCAGCTCCCATCTAACTCACTACTCCAAGACTCAAGCTGTTTCCTAACACTTAGCAGTATAAAGGTACTCCAGGAAGTGCTTGTTGTCTCCTGTTGAAGACAGTGACAAAGTTTTAAAAAATAAAATAAAATAAAGCAGAACAATAAAATAAGATGTTTTAAATACATGGTCACACCCCCTGCAGCAAACACTCACTATGTATTAAAATGAGGTGTGTACACATGGAAGTTTTTGTGTGATGAGCATGTGTACATGGTGAAGACATGCTCATCTCATTTATACAGAGATCATGTATCCCCTGTGAATCAGAATTAATTCAATAAAATTTTATTTGTATATCACTTTTAAGAATGGACATTGTCACAAAGCAGTTTGACAGAAATATATAAATTCAGGATATACATTTAATGTACAAAGATTTTAAAACAAATAATTTTTTAACCACCATTTTTACTGCCATCAATTAATACTGTAATAACCTCATATATAAAGATCATGAATATTAGTGTGAAAATTTTGAACCATAACACCTCTGGTACACGTAATGAAACCGCACACAGAAGAGGCAGCTGACGCAGATTCTGTTCAAAACAGTAGCTCAGGGTGTCAGTCATTTTCTGCTGTCAAAATATTTTATGTGAAAATTGTTAATTAACATCCCGATGAACACAGACCATAACATTAAAATGACAAAAAAATTAAGCAGAATATAAAATGTAATTATAACTCACTCTCTTTTTATTTATTTATTTTAATAAAGCAATGATCAGAGGTCCTGGTGTCAACATAGTTTATTCATATCTCAAATTCATTGTGTGATGCTACATCTTAAAGTTTACAGTGTTTTCCACTGAACCACCTTCATTTACTGTATGTGTCTGTTCAAGGATCAGTGACTTGTTCATGTTGTCATTATGGTTGCATCACACACACTGATGAGAACCACAGGAGAGAATAACACGGTAAATACATTACATTTTTATAAACTCCACATAATTGATTAATTCATGTATTCATTAATATAACACCTGGATGTGTGTGTACCCTGCCAAGACGGTCAATAAAGTCACACAGTGACCATGACGCAGTATTTGTTTTGAATACCTCCTTACATCACTCTGCTCATTTTACTCTACTCGCCTGGGACCAAACCATCTTGTCATGGCTGAGCATATCCATGACGCTAACATGCTTATGTGGTTCTCCCTCACTTTGCCACACTCTACACCACGGAGTTTACAAAATTGGCTAGATTCTCCTAATACACATGCAAAGGCTGGAGTTGGGATTTTTTTCTGCTTCCGCATATCAGTGCCAAGCGATTATTTTATTGGTAGTAAAATGTTCTCTTTCAGGGTTTAATGTTCTACCAACAGCATTCAAGCATTTTTGTTATATTTCCTGTGGAGCTAATTAGAATCGAAAGTGACAACACCACAACCAAAATATTTCTTGTGCTGTTTTTGTTTTCTTACATAGATTATTAATTTCTCAGTTTCATACAACTTGTTGATCTAGTGAGGAAGGCATGTGCATGTTAGTAAAGGGATATACATGTTTGTAAGGTGGAGTGCACTTTTCTGGGCATGCAAGTGTGTATTTGTGGCTAATTTGTTACTTGTACCTGTGGAATAATTTTTGGAATTCATGTCTGTCTTCACTTTATGAGGTTTTCTTTTTTAACATAGCATGTCCATGTTATTTATTTACTTCTAGTAAATGCTTCCCAAATATTTTGAATATCATATTACTCAGTTTTGGTCATTCTGTGATTTTTCAATTGGGCATGCAGAGTCCATTTAAGAGTTTATTTATTTATTTTTTTTTTAAAAACTCATCTTGGGCTGCATTCAGAGTTGAGTAAAATGTGTATTGAGGATTCTGTAGTTGTGCACATTGTGTTCATTGGTTCAGTTCATTTATTAAGAATATGCACAGGCAAAGGTTCAACTCACCATTGGCATCTTATTTAAACATTGTACAAACATAAGCTTTAACAAAAGAAGTTCCAAGAAGACTTCTTAGAATTTTTAATAACCTGGTAGAACTAGTACACACCGGTATTTTAAATATATATATGTTACTCGTAATACAGTTAAGCAGTGGACATCGTACCATGTGCTGTGGCTCAGTCAATTGTGTATGTCAAAATCTTGTTAGGTTCTACCTGGAGAACACACCACCTGATGGCACACACAACCAACTTTTATACTCTTCTCACAATACTAACCTAACTCTGTCATCTGTCATGTAGGTTTCTCACAGGTCTGTCCCTACACACCATCTGAGATCTGCAAATGATCCAGAATTGATCCAGCTGGACAAGTGTTGTTCAAACCTCTCCAAGTTCTCCAACATCACCCCATTGCTGTATTCCCTTCACTGGCTTCCTGTAGCTCGTGCATCAGATTTAAACACTGATGTTCACCTACAAAACAGCTCCCACCTACCTTAAAGCAGGTCTGCACCATGCTCCCTCCGAGCCACCCACCATCTCTATACTACACCCAGATGGAGAAATGAACTGCCCCTGGCTGACCGAACAACTGTAAGTGAATTTAATGTACTTGATTCAATAATGTCCTCCATTTAAACCAATAATGCATATAAAACAGCATATGATCATGTGTGACACAAACCCAGTCACTCATCTCAAGTTTCTGGCCATTTAGATATGAGTGTTTTGCCATGTTTAAAACAAAAAATATAACATTACAAATGTCACCCAGAAAATGTAATCCCTTCTAGATAGGACTTTAGATACATGGTTTTCATTTAATGTAACCAATACACACTGCCTGGCTATCATTAGTTAAATGTAAATAAATAATCACATATTTGCATTAATGGAAGGAAATGAATTGATATGGTCTCAGTTTAATTCAGGGACTAAAATATTTAGCTTGTATTTGTAATATTTCACTTCAATTCAATTCAATTTTATTTGTATAGCGCTTTTTACAATAGTCATTGTCTCAAAGCAGCTTTACAGAAATAAAAAACAGGTATAAACAGTCAGAAACAGATAAACAGAGACAAACAGGAACAGATAAACAGTAGACAAACAGGTAGAAAACAAATGGAATTTATCCCAACTGAGCAAGCCACTGAAAAACTCCCTAAGATGATTTTTGAGGAAGAAACCTTGAGAGGAACCCGACTCAGAAGGGAAAACCCATCCTCATCTGGGTAACACAGAATGTGAAGGTAACACAGATAATGTGAACATGAGAAGTCTGTATGGCCTTAGGAGCAGCCGTAGTCCCAGCAGAAGATTTGGGCTCATCCAGAGGCAGAAGGGATCTGGATCTCCAATATCTCCATAAATTCGTGTGGGGCTCGGCAAAAAGAGAGAGAGGGAGAAAACCGATTATTAGGACTGTGAAGTAGTGAGATATAATCTAGTAAGGGTAAGCTTGAGTAAACAAATATGTTTTAAGCCTAGACTTAAACACTGAGACTGTGTCTGAGTCCCGAACACTAATAGGAAGACTGTTCCATAACTGTGGGGCTCTATAAGCGAAGGCTCTTCCCCCTGCTGTAGACTTCACTTATCTAGGTAATGTCAAATAGCCTGCACATTTTGATCTGAGTAGGCGTGGAGGATCATATAAAACCAGAAGGTCGCTTAGATATTGTGGCACGAGACCGTTTAGTGCTTTATAGGTTAATAAAAGTATTTTAAACTTAATGCGAAATTTTACAGGGAGCCAATGCAGTGTGAATAAGATCGGGGTGATATGGTCATATTTTCTAGTTCTAGTAAGGACTCTAGCAGCTGCATTCTGGACTAACTGGAGTTTATTTATATTCCTACTGGAACATCCAGACAGTAAGGCATTACAGTAATCTAATCTAGAGGTGACGAATGCATGAACCAGTATTTCTGCATCATGTAGTGACAATATGTTTCTTATCTTAGAAATATTTCTGAGATGAAAGAACGCTATCCTAGTAATATTATCTACATGAGCATCAAATGATAGACTGGAGTCAATAATCACTCTTTAACTTCTTAACTTTAACTTTAAGGTCTTTAACTTCTGTACATGATGAAACAGAAAGACCATCCAGAGTTACTGTGTAGTCAGAAAGATTACTTCTAGCTACATCTGTGCCTAATAAAAGTATTTCTGTTTTATCAGAATTAAGTGGCGAAAGTTGGTTAACATCCAACGTCTAATGTCCTTTACACAAGCCTCAACTTTACTAAGCTTCTGTCTGTCCTCTGGCTTCGCTGAAACATACAGCTGTGTATCATCAGCATAACAATGGAAGCTAATTCCATGTTTACGAATAATTTGTCCTAGGGGTAACATATATAAAGTAAAAAGCAGTGGGCCTAAAACAGAACCTTGTGGAACTCCAAAAGTAACCTCAGTATGGAGAAATCACCATTTACATCTACGAACTGATAACGATCGGTCAGATAAGACCTGAGCCAGGAGAGAACTGTTCCCTTAATACCAACAACATTTTCTAATCTATCAAGGAGAATAGTGTGATCTATAGTATCAAAAGTTGCACTAAGGTCGAGTAACACAAGCAGCGAGACACAGCCCTGATCTGAGGTCAGAAGAAGGTCATTTATTACTTTAACTAACGCTGTCTCTGTGCTATGATGAGGTCTAAATCCTGACTGATACATTTCATAAATGTTGTTCCTATCTAAGTACGAGCATAACTGCTTTGCTACAACCTTTTCTAAAATCTTAGAGATGAAGGGGAGATTTGATATTGGTCTATAGCTGGACAATTGAGACGGGTCAAGGTCAGGTTTTTTTTTATCAATGGTTTAATAACTGCTAATTTAAGAGATTTAGGTACATAGCCAGTGGTTACGGAAGAATTTACTACAGTGCCTTGCGAAAGTATTCGGCCCCCTTGAACTTTTCAACCTTTTGCCACATTTCAGGCTTCAAACATAAAGATATAAAATTTAAATTTTTTGTGAAGAATCACCAACAAGTGGGACACAATTGTGAAGTGGAACGAAATCTATTGGATATTTTAAACTTTTTTAGCAAATAAAAAACTGAAAATTGGTGCGTGCAAAATTATTCGGCCTCTTTACTTTCAGTGCAGCAAACTCACTCCAGAAGTTCAGCGAGGATCTCTGAATGATCCAATGTTGTCCTAAATGACTGATGGTGATAAATAGAATCCACCTGTGTGGCTCTGTATAAATGCACCTGCTCTGTGATAGTCTCAGGGTTCTGTTGAAAGCGCAGAGAGCATCATGAGACCAAGGAACACACCAAGCAGGTCCGTAATACTGTTGTGGAAGTTTAAAGAGATTTGGATACAAAAGATTTCCCAAGCTTTAAACATCCCAAGGAGCACTGTGCAAGCGATCATTTTGAAATGGAAGGAGTATCAGACCACTGCAAATATCCAAGACCTGGCTGTCCCTCTAAACTTTCAGCTCAGACAAGAGAAACTGATCAGAGATGCAGCCAAGAGGCCCATGATCACCCTGGATACTGCAGAGAACTACAGCTGGGTGGGAGAGTCTGTCCATAGACACAATCAGTCGTACACTGCACAAATCTGGCCTTTTGGAAGAGTGGCAAGAAGAATGCCATTTCTCAAAGATATCCATAAAAGGCTGGCAAACTTTAGTCTCGTCTCAAGTGCTCCTTGGGATGTTTAAAGCTTGGAAATCTTTTGTATCCAAATCCGGCTTTAAACGTCTCCACAACAGTATTACGGACCTGCCTTCATGATGCTCTCTGCGCTCAACGCCTGAACTACACAGCAGGTCTTTATACACTTATTACACGTGTCTATTTACAACACAGTCATTTAGGCACTGGACTTCGACATCACTGAACTTCTGGGTGAGTTTGCTGCACTGAAAGTAAAGAGGAATAATTTTGCCGCACCCTTTCAGTTTTTATTTGCTAAAAATTTAAAATATCAAGTTTGTTCACTTCACAATTATTCCCACTTTTGGTACCACAAAAGTTAAAATTTTATATCTTTATGTTTGAAGCCTGAAATGTGGCAAAAGGTTGAAAAGTTCAAGGGGGCCGAATACTTTCGCAAGGCACTGTATATTTAAAAGTGACTTAATTACTCCAGGACATCATATCTAAACATCAGAACATCATATCTAAACTGTCAAAATAATACAAGAATTGTCTTTAGTTCTGAGTGTGCTGTGCCTCCTCTCCCTGAAATAATGAAATAATGAAAGTCTTGACCCGGTAATTAAATAATAATAAAAAAATGTTTTTAGTGTTGCAGGTTCCCAAACCTACCCTGATGAGGAGTTATCCATGGTAACAGTTCAGTATTAGGAGTTTCTTTGCGTTGTGTAAGTCTAATAATGAGGGCGCTTGGTGGCTAGCAGGTTCACCTCACATCTCCAGGGTCCGGGGTTCAATTCCCGCCGATGCCATGTGTGTGCGGAGTTTGCATGTTCTTCCCGTGCTGTGGGGGTTTTTTCCGGGTACTCCGGTTTCCTCCCCCAGTCCAAAGACATGCATGGTAGGCTGATTAGCGTGTGTAAAGTGTCTGTAGTGTATGAATGGGTGTGTGAGTGTGTATGTGATTGTGCCCTGTGATGAACTGGCACCCTGTCCAGGGGTAACCCCGCCTTGTGCCCGATGTTCCCTGGGATAGACTCCAGGTTCCCCCGTGACCCTGAAGAAGGAGTAAGCGGTAGAAGATGGATGGATGGAAGTCTAATAATGAAAACTGGACTGAATCTTTCTTTCTCCAATTACACACTAAAGACAACTTGATAAACATTTCCAGTCCTCCATTTTTTTTCTGTCGTGCCCATCCATCTTAGATTTCCATCCACTCTGTTTTGTAAAGTAGGGAAAGTAGGAGGAGGTGTTTACAATAAGTCAACAAGTCTAAAAGAACATAAATAGTAACTCAGTTTGTCAGATACTGCAGAACATCTCTGTAGGACACAGAAGTCTATAAACACTGATATTTTACCTCCTTCACATTTCAGGTATGACTCAATATTCTACTTTGATACTTCACTTAATTCCTACCACTTAATAAGGGGAAATGATTTAAAGAGCTTGACATTTGGGATACTTTTATCTTTTTTTAGTATATTTGTGTAGAGATCTTCATATTGGGAGGTGATTACATTTAAAAAGAGACTCATGGATCAAGGTTTTAGAAACAAAGTCTACAGCATAAGAATCAGATGTGAATTTACAGTATACAGTTTAAAGCTGTGTGATTATTATATATATAGAACACATTTAAATACGAGTTTAAATTCTTAAAGTTCTTTACATGTTAAAATATTAAAACAAAGCATTTATAATAAAGAACATTTAAATAACCAATGAACAGTCACTAATGAATTTACTATAAATATTTGAGAATTACTATAAATGGCAAAAATACTTTAATGTATAAAATATATAATGCTGTTATTGTTCACTGTAAAAAAAATAATAATAATAAAGTTTAGACCTGAAAAAAATATTTTCTATCTACAGACCTGTGAGTCTTAAATAATCTCAATAATCAGAAATCATCAGCTGTGGCACAGTAGTGTTAACCTGAATTCCCTTAGTTACTACTATGACTAGTGACTAATTTTTTTTTATAAATAGTTCGTTATTAGGTTAGCATTTATGACTATTGTATACCTCCTGTTGAAAAAAGGTTTGTTAGCATATAAACCTGAACTCTTGAATATCCGTGATGAGTGAGAACAAGATTAAATTGAAATACAATATTGAAATGTAATAAATAGTTTATTACTAGTTTAATTTTGATAACTGTTGTACTCCGCATGTTAAAAACCCATTTAATCATGTTAGTCTATTTTCAATGTGACCATTAGAAAAAATTAGAACTTGGAGTTCTGTGATTTAGTGCAGGAAGGACATTTAAAAATATATCGTTCAATTATTAATTAAAACCTCTTTGACTTTTTTTTATTAACAGCTTAAGAAGCAGCAGATGTTTTAGTACAAATTAAAATAACCTAAAAAGTTAGAGTTTATAATTCTATAATATCATTAAACACCATAAGTGCAGAAACATTCTCAATTCCTGTCAACAGCAAAACTTCAGAACTGTTCCTAAATTATCCTGATATTCATGATCTAGATTTGACTCACTTCAGATGCTTCATCATTTGTTCTTTCTTCTTGAGCCCTCATGTCATGATTCTTGGTTACAAAATTAATGTGCTTTTTTCTGTTACTGCCTGCAATGATGCACTGAATCCTGTTCCACACAACACTGCTTGGGGAATGATATTTATTCACTAATTACATTCTTGACTACAACTCCCCTGTAGTAATTTGTGTTTAACTTCAAATATGTTCATATTTAATGATTTGGTACTTGCAGTCATCAGTTTTGCTGGAGTCATTGTTTTGATCAGGACTACTGAGGGATTTTAATAATTTCTTTTGAGTTCCCCAACAACACATCAGTGATGGAGCAGCGGCTGTTCATACTCTTGTTTTTCACAGGTGAGAGAATGTGTGTGTAGTAGCTGACCACAACTAAATTTTCAGTGAGCTGCTCAATGCTGGCTTCAAATGGCACATGGTAGCTACTGTCTGATACAGGTCACCTCTAGCAACAAGCATTGCATTACTCAGAACACATGATTGGTAGATAGTTACAGACACATCGAATATAGGTAAATATTTTTCACCCAAGAAAAAAGATGGCAAAAAAGATTTCATACGGAAAAGTTTACATTTAAATTTATTAAAATTACAATTTCTGATCTCTTAGCTAACCATGCACAAATCCTTCACAGGATTCACCTCGCTCGTCCTTTCTGTCCCCCGTAAGTACTATCTGATCCAGCAGCAGAAAACATGGAGTGATGCTCAGGCTTACTGCCGAGCCACACACGATGACCTGGCTATCATAGAAAGTTATGATAACATGGTCCAACTTCAGAAAGAAGCACAGAGGCAACGTTTCAATTCTAGTGCTTGGATTGGACTGTACAATGCTGTCAACAGCTGGCGCTGGTCCATGGGAAATGAGACACTGGGAAGTATAAGACTGTGGAGTCCATCAGAGCCCAACAACAATGCTGGAAGAGAATCTTGTGGTATGACGTATTCAACGGGTTGGAATGATATGCCATGTACAAACAGATTTCCCTTTGTGTGCTTTGATGGTAAACAGCATATATTTAACATTTTGTCAGTAGAGAAGATTGTCATAAAACATTCTAGACTGTGTGCACTCAGTGTCTCATTAAAATGAACTGTGCTTTAAAGTAGCAAAAATGCTAAACACCAAGCAAAGAAAAAAAGACTGATTATGATTAACATTATGAACTTTGACATTTAGTGCACTCAGCAAATGGTGGACTGTTTCTTAGTTTTAGCATTATTTTGTAACCTGTTTAACGTTCTCATCTAAGAGACAATACATTTAAGTAGCATACATGTCAACTGTGTGTTGTTGATTTTAATTCTTACAGGCAATAAAACTGGAAATCAAAGTTATATTTACATCTCTAATGCACTATCTTGGCCTGAAGCTCAGAGTTACTGTAGACAGTATCATACAGATCTGGCCAGTGATAGAAATTCAACAGAAAACTCATTTATACTGGGCCTGATCTCTGGGGGCACTTGGTTTGGTTTGTTCAGAGACACCTGGAAGTGGACAGACCAAACCACCTTTTCTACCATTAGCTGGATGCCTGGAAAACCTGGGACTGGAAACTGTGGTTATTTAAATAACAGTCAGGTTTCTGATGCACAGTGCTCAGCTATAATGCCTTTCTTCTGTTACTCAGGTGAGTTTATTTATACAACTTTAAACTGATTTGAAAATGTTATTTGAATTGTGTGTTCATGTTTGTGTTTGAATGTGTCTTTGCATTTCTACATTTAGCAATAACAGGAAGAAAACAAATCTTAAGGATGAAAGTGCAGTCCAATCAGGATGTCAATAATCCTGCAGTAAAGGTGGCCATCTTGGATCAGGTGGGTCTCATCCTCCTCAAGATGCCACTTGTAATGTACATCGTCTTCCTCATTACTGCAGCTAGAACCTGATTCTTCATCAAGCTCTGACACTTGTACACTGTACTGTAATCTGAATCCGACTGTTTCTGTTCAGTTGCTGTAGTAAGCTTTACAGCTTTCATAGGAGATTAGTGTCTGTCTTGCTTTCTTACTAATGAATGTCTTATTCTGCTTTAGATCAATCAAAAACTGAATGACCATGTAATGGCAGAGAACATCACCGTGAAATGGAGAGAGCAAGCAGATGGAAAGGTGTTTCACAAAGAAAAAGAAGAGCTCTAAGGCTTTATCTGTATCTCAAATCATGTAATTCTGTAGTGCTCTAGTTATTTTAGGTTGAATATGTTCATGCTGGGGAAATTTATTGAGAGGTAGTCTTCTATTGTAGACAACTATTTTTCATTTAGTTGTCCACGATTATTATTTACACCAAACAAAGTCAATCAATAGAGATGTTTTTTAGTGCTTTTTATTTTCTTTTTTGTTTTGCAGTACAATGCTGTTGTATCTAATATGTAATGAAAGTCTGTCTAGCTCAATGTTTGTATAAAAATACACCCAATCCTTTTCATATTCACGTCAAATGACATGCATCACAATTTTAAGTTTCATTATGTTGTATAACTTGTGTATGTTTTTACTGCTTTCCTCATCATAACTATTAACGAGCCATTCTATTCCTGATTATTATATAATATATATATATTATATAATATAATATAAGTGAATAATGTGCAGGACATTTCCCTCTGCTGAGTTTTTATGAAAATCAGTTGACAATAATGGAAATTTTAGCTGATTTTATGAGGAAAGACCTGCAGCCAATATGCAAGGTGCCCTGAAAGTGTGAGAAAGGAGCTGAAAACTACCAACTCTGACCTTTACTTCTTAACACTATAGCTCATAGGCTTGTACTGATGCAGAAAATGTCAAATACAGCACCTTTAATTCTTTATTCTGCAACATACACGTAACAACAATATAGGCTTTGTTTATAATCACTTAATTAAGAGACAAAACCATTTACCATTATTAGGTTATAAGCACTGTATAGCATTTAAATATAGAAAAAGAAACATAACTTTTGAGTCCTGTGTTTTTATTACGACGATCATTCAGGTTAATTAACGTGGATGGTAAAGAAGCTGCTTGCTCTTAAGGGGGGGATAAAGTTTGATTTAGGAAGAAAGAGAGAAAAAAAGACATTGTTAGAGTTCCATAACTGAGAATATCTCAGGAATCTCCAAATCTCAGACTATGTCTTCCAGACCTCCGCCAGCCCTATAAGCCTGTTATACCATTACTTCTATTAACTTTTAATTCTGTGCTAATATGAGCTAGACAGTGTGGTTTACCGCAGAGTTCAGGCCTGGAGAGTCTGAATGAACACACACACTGACACGTGAATAGTCACAGAGTCTTCTGGTTTATTCATTCATAACAGAAGTATTTATACACATTGTACACATTGATAACAGCAGTGCGTGGACAGTTTTTACTGGTCCAGGTGTCAGACATTCATCATTTGATGAATGATCATTTGATAGCAGTTCATAATATAAGAGAATACATCATATAAGATAATTTCCTTTCAATCCTCTCTTTTATTCTAGTGTAGCATAGAATAAAGCAAAAGAAATTCTCTAAAGTCATAGGTTAACATCACCCTTTCACAGGAAAGTCATATGTCTGTGAGACCACATCTGAGGCCACTGAAGCCGTGGCGTCATGATTATGAATGTAAATGTCAATCGGGGCTGAATGGGTCACCTCAGGGTAAGAACCATGATTGGAATGTCCAATTGGTGTAGAGCTAAAAAGAGCTGTAGTTACAGAATCTTGAACCGAGGCTATACTACGATGAATGCATGCACAAAAACAGTGGCCGAATAGGTGGATGATGATGAACTACGATAATGGGGAGGATGGCAGATGCGTAAGGGGTGGTGATCTTTGATACTTCACGATAAAAACATACTGCAAATGTATTACCTTTAGGTAAATGGACAGATTGGTGAAAGGTTAATGGTATCTGAGGGGTTTTAAAAGACCCTTCCTCTTGACAGGAGTACAGGGGGTCCAGACAATGAGTAGGCCAATTAGTTTCACGGTCAGCAAGACCATAAGGGAGATCTTTACAATATGGAGTAGCACCTGGTTTATCAACGCCTACTAAGGGTTTATTTTTATTGGCGGTGACATTAAAAGGAGTATTAACATAGCGACGCCGGGGACCAATATTGTAGTGGTGTCATCTAAGACCAACGGCTACAGAGCACCACAGATGTTCTGTTTCTCTCAACGGATAAAAGGTGAAAGGATGGAGGGTGCTATGCAGCATGAGAGCACAGATAAAATAGGGTGTATTAAGGCGCATTTGCTTCACAGTAAGAACTAAATATTTATAGTATGCATTTTGATTAAAATGTTCAATATGCAAGTCATCAGACACATCAGACTCAGCTGTAAGACTGTCAGAATTTGAAAAATGAGAATCATCAGGTTCATCCCATCCACCTTGGCTAGGAGGATCAAAACCATGAGGATATGTTGGGGGTATAAATATACACAGTAACAGAAAAAGACAATAACATAAAAATGGTTTTACCATAGTTAATGGTTTTCCCAAACAGGGAAACACGCAGAATTCAAATTAAAAGAATGATTTGGAACTACGTTTAAGTTTGATCGGCACAATGGGTCACAAGAGCTCTTTATTGATCGTGATAATAAGAAGGAGGTGGAGGTAGAAACGTATCTGATTGGTGGTTTGATTGGGACCTCGCCATCCCTGCAGCATCGGGAAGCTGGGCCATTCATATGAGGAGCAGCTGATCTTAACCAGGCTGATAATATGGGACAGGTTGTGCAGGAAAATACTGCAGGCCACCTCTTACCATAAAACCATGACCACAGCCACCTTGACCTCTCTTTTGCAACTGATCTCGTTTTTTGCACGACAGTTGTGAGCCCAATGGCCAGATTTCTTACAATAATGACATGAACAAAGACAATCAGGACCGGTCAATGGGAGATGAGCACGACAGGACAGCGCTCGTGCTGGGTGTGTGGGCGGTTTAGCATGAGTGGGTTTTTGCTTTGAATCGGAGCAGTGGCGGAATTTAGGCTTGGAAATTTTGTTCTACATGTTGGTGCATGTGGTGTCTTATTATTCACATGGAACATCTTAGGGAGTTTTAATGTTTTAGTTTAATGAATTTTAATGTTTATTCCGTAAGGGAAGTAAGTGAAGCCATCCCATATAACATTTTGCCATATACTCATAATCCCAAGATCGATCACCTTCCCCGTCATGAATCACTCATTTGATCTGATGTAATACACGCTGCTGAAAGGAACCACAGAGTGAAATAATTTGAAGCTGCGGCGTGCATGCAACTGACCAGCCGTGTACACAATCTAAATATGGAACCGTATAGAATCCACCTAACAATCCAGTCTCATAATTATGTAATTATGGGTTCAGAATTACACCGCACCAGGGAAGAAAGAAAAACACTTACCCTGGCGCAGAGTAATCCCACATCTTAATCCCACCAAATTGTTAGAGTTCCATAACCGAGAATATCTCAGGAATGTCCAAATCTCAGACTACGTCTTCCAGACCTCCGACAACCCTATAAGCCTGTTATAGCATTACTTCTATTAACTTTTAATTCTGTGCTGCTACGAGCTAGAAAGTGTGGTTTACTGCAGAGTTCAGGCCTGGAGAGTCACACTGACACATGTGAATGTTCACAGAAACTTCTGGTTTATTAATTCAAAACAGAAGTATTTATATACATTGTACACATTGATAACAGAAGTATGTGGACTGTTTCTACTGGTCCAGCTGTCAAACCGATTTAAACAAAAACACAGCACATAGTCATAATACAAAATAAGTCCTGTCCCATGTTGACACAGAAATACATATGTATTTCAAGGATATAGCTATAATCAAGGATAGCAGTTGATCAGCTTATTCAAAGAGGTAATTAAATGATTACATTCATCATAGGTATTTGATAGCAGTTCGTAATATAAGAGAGTACATGATATAAGAGAATTTCCTTTCAGAGACTTTATAGGGACACTAATTCTACCTGAGAAATGCTCATTGTTTATTGATACAAACTGGGGCCAGGACTGCATGTATAGCAAAACATTTTTAGAAGTCTCACAAATTTTTCCATTTGGAGATAATGGAGTCTTACAAATTTTTGTAAACATAAGCTAGAGTTTAGTACTGATCGTGCTTTACTGATTGTGCATACTTCTTGTGCACTTTTACTGGACCACGGTTTAGGCCACAAAAATGATTTACTGTCAGCTGTGTTAGACTGGATGCATTTCAATCAGGAAAGCACACATTACATAAGTTTGCTCTGTGATATCATAAGTATACTTTTATGATACTGTTACAACCCACTATCTTTGGGATGGGAAGTTTTTTCTGTGGTGTCATATTTTTGTGTGCAGGTCTGAACTCCCTCCCAGAGTTTCCAGCCTGCCCTAGCCTGCCTTGCTCTTGCAGGAAGAGGAGTGAGAATGTCATGGGATGTTGGAGGTGGTTAAATGTGCATTAATGTTTAGAGATTGTGTTAGTTGTGTGGCTTGTATTCTCTATTCTGACTGCTGTTTTGGTTTTTGACTGAGTTTGGTTGTCCCTGTACCTGTTTGGCTATTCTATACACCACTTTATGTATTTTGCACTCAGTTCCCCGGCAGTAGGGGTGTGGCTGCCATTTCTTTTGGAAGATGGGTCCTTTTGTCTCTATTTTTGGCCTGGGTAGTGTCATATCTCAACCCGGTCAGGACTCAATTTCCCAGGAGGCAACACTAGATCCCAATATGGCCACTGCAAACGATGCCTCCCGCTCACGCATGCGCTCACTCTCCCCAGAGTTCTAACACACACCTGTGAGTCATTACAACTCAATCACACCACAGGATAAGAGAGACTTTGGAAGAGAAGAGACGTTGCGAAGTAATGTTCAATTGACTCATTTCTCTGTCATTCTCTGAGCCGTTTCTAGTATTCTGACATCCTTTGACCCGTTGTTCCATCCCTGACTTCGAGATCTGCCTTGCCTCTCTTTGTTTGTCTGACTGATCGCGTGACCCTTGCCTGTTTAACGACCACAAACTTTGTCTGTCCCCTTTTGGATTATCCTGCCTGGACTCCTGCCTCCGTCTTCACCCACGGTACATGACAGGTAGTTAGGGAAGTATACTTGTATTTTCTTTATTTTCCTTTTAGGTCGCTAGCAACATAACAGAATTCTTTTGTTTATTTTGGCCTTAGCCCACCCTGAAGTTATGCCTTGTTTCGATTCTTTGTACAGTTATATGTATATAATTGTGTTTGTTACAACTTAGTTGTGTTATAGTTGTGTTATATCACAACTTTATCATAAACCTGTTTGTTATTCCTGGCTCCCTCATTTTAAAGGTCAATTCCATTTTAATCGTGAGCTGGTTACTCTGTGCAGCCTAACTTAGACTGGGCCGTAACAATACTGTCATTTTATGACTATAAAAAGAAACAGATTATTCTTTGTGTGTCTCATGAATTTGAATGAGACTGTGTTCACTGAAAAAACCCCCAGAAAATATTATTAAGACTTCATTAAGTAACATCACCACAAGATGGCAGTGTGGTTGTCAGTTCTTCTGAGAGTGGCCCTAAGATATTTTAATGTTTACTGCTTTACTTCAGACATGAAGGACATTAAAAAGCTTTGGGTGTTACAAAACTGGGGTGTTATAAAGAATGTAATAATACAATACTAAGAGCATGACACTAACATTACTGCCCTTCACCTTTTTAACGTTGTGCGTGTGTGTGTGTTTTAATATCATGGTGAGAACCAAATGTCCAAATAACTGTAAAATGAGAGAAGCTGGCTTTGTAGGGAGATCAGTGTTGGGCTCTCCTGATGTTCTCTGCGTTCTGATGGTCTTTATGATTAACAGAGGGAGGAACAGTGAGAAACATTCCTCATGGAACAGCTAATTGATACTGGTCACATCTGAATTTTTCTTGGCCATATACACTTCTTGGTAAACGCTCTGTTCAATTAAATTCATTTTTATTCATTTTATTTGTTTAGTGCTTTTAACAATGCATGTACTTCAATGCTTCTCCTCCAGATATAGCTTTTTTCTTTTCTTCTTCTTTGTTTGGATATTGCCATTCCTTATTTTGGCCACACAAGGGCAGTCAAGCTTTATTTATCAACTACACATTTTTAGAGCTCAGCAGTGTTATGGCCAGAACTTTGACTTGGCCTTTCCAAAACATTAACTTTAAAATTAATATGTAATCCAAGGCAGTTATGTGACTGCTGGGAGGAAAGTATAATGTGTCCTTTTGTACCACAAAGATGTCAGCAATTTATTTGTCATCCTCATATTACTTCAGATTAAAGGATGGAAAATAGCATAGACAGGCCTGTGATAACTTAAGTAGGAGTTTGTTCTTTTCTGTTGTAGCATCGTAAATCTTACATGGGTTTTGCAATCCTGGACATCAGATTATGAAGTGGTTGCCTTCTGTAATTGAAAAAGGCATCCAACAGCTTTATCATTTTTCAAGAACCTTGAAATTGTGTAATTTGTAGGTGTTTGGATCAACAGTCTCTTAGAAATTCCATCCAAACATGTGGGTTTCTGTGAAACACAAAACCTTAAACTTTAAGCTAACCCTAGTTATTCTTAGTTAAGAAATAGAATGTGTTACAACAAATGAATGCACAACTCAATTCAATTAAATTTTATTTGTATAGCGCTTTTTACAATAGACATTCTCTCAAAGCAGCTTTACATAAAAATCAACACAGTATACAGATATTAAAGGAGAGAATTCATCCCAACTGAGCAAGCCACTGAGTGGCGACGGTGGCAAGGAAAAACTCCCTAAGATGTTTTAAGAGGAAGAAACCTTGAGAGGAACCAAACTCAGAAGAGAACCCATCCTCAACTGGGTAACAACAGATAGTGTGAAATAGTTCAGTATTGACTTATATGAAGTCTGTATGGCCTTAGGAGCAGCTTGTAGTCCCAGCAGTCTGGAATTGGAGAAGATTTGAGCTCCATCCAGAGGCAGAAATGATCTGGATCTCTAGTATCTCCATAAAATCGTGTGAGACTGTGTCTGAATCCAAAACACTAATAGGAAGACTGTTCCATAACAGTGGGGCTCTATAAGCGAAAACTCTTCCCCCTGCTGTAGCCTTCACAAATCGAGGTACCGGAAAATAGCCTGCATCTTTTGATCTAAGTAGGCGTGGCGGATCATATAAAACCAAAAGGTCGCTTAGATACTGTGGCGCGAGACCGTTTAGTGCTTTATAGGTTAATAAAAGTATTTAATAGTTAATGCGAGATTTCACTGGGAGCCAATGCAGTAATGATAATATTGGTGTGATATGGTCATATCTTCTAGTTCTAGTTAGGACTCTAGCAGCTGCATTCTGGACTATCTGGAGTTTTTTTATACTCCTACTGGAACATCCACACAGTAAGGCATTACAGTAATCTAATCTAGAGGTGACGAATGCATGAACTAGTATTTCTGCATCATGTAGTGACAATTTCTTATCTTAGAAATATTTCTGAGATGAAAGAAGGCTATCCTAGTAATATTATCTACATGAGCATCAAATAATAGGCTGGAGTCAATAATCACTCCGAGGTCTTTAACTGCTGTACATGATGAAACAAAGACCATCCAGAGTTACTGTGTAATCAGAAAGATTACTTCTAGCTACGTGGGCCTAATAAAAGTATTTCTGTTTTATCAGAATTAAGTAGGATGAAGTTGGTTAACATCCAACGTCTAATGTCCTTTACACAAGCCTCAACTTTACTAAGCTTCTGTCTGTCCTCTGGCTTTGCTGAAACGTACAACTGTGTATCATCAGCATAACAGTGGAAGCTAATTCCATGTTTACGAATAATTTGTCCTAGGGGTAACATATATAAAGTAAAAAGCAGTGGGCCTAAAACAGAACCCTGGGGAACTCCAAAAGTAACCTCAGTACGCATGGAGAAATCACCATTTATATCTACGAACTGATAATGATCGGTCAGATAAGACCTGAGCCAGGAGAGGACTGTTCCCTTAATGCCAACAACATTTTCTAATCTATCAAGGAGAATAGTGTGATCTATAGTATCAAAAGCTGCACTAAGGTCGAGTAACACAAGCAGCGAGACACAACCCTGATCAGAGGTCAGTAGTAAATGGCACACTTATATAGCGCTTTTATCCAAAGCACTTTACACTCTGTCTCATTCACCCATTCACACACCAATGGTAGCAGAGCTAACTTGCCATCGGGAGCAACTCGGGGTTCAGTGTCTTGCCCAAGGACACTTTGGCATGTGGAGTCACCCAGGCCGGGAATCGAACCGCCAACCCTACAATTAGTGGACAACCCGCTCTACCACCTGTGCCACAGCCACCCAGTTTACTGCCACACCCACCCAGTTTACTGCCACACCCACCCATTTACTACTTTAACAAACGCTGTCTCTGTGCTATGAAGTCTAAATCCTGACAGACAAATTTCATGAATGTTATTCCTATCTAAGTACGAGCATAACTGCTTTGCTACAACATTTTCTAAGATCTTGGAGAGGAAGGGGAGATTTGATAGAGGTTAATAGCTGGACAATTGAGAGGGGTCAAGGTCAGGTTTTTTAATCAAGGGTATAATAACTGCAAATTTAATTGATTTAGGTACATAGCCAGTGCTAAGTGAAGAATTTATTATATTTAAAAGTAATTCAATTACTCCTGGACAAATCTGTTTAAAGAAACATGTAGGTACACGATCTAGTATGCAAGTTGATGAATTGGCTGAAGAGATTAATGTAGCTAGTTCGGTCTCTCTAAGTAGAGCAAAACACTAAATATTGATCTGATATTGCGACATTATCATTTAATGGGTTTGTTACAGTATTGTCTGGTTTTATTTTAATGACCTGTATTTCACGTCTAATATTTTCATCCTTATCAATAAAAAATCTCATGAAATCTTCACTGCTATGCAATGATTGAGTGTTTATCTCTGTAGTGGTTTTATGCCTAGTTAATTTTGTTACCATGTTGAAAAGGAATCTAGAATTATGTTTTGTTATCTCCTATTAAGGTGGAGAAATAGATTTTTCTAGCATCGCCAAGAGATTTTCTATATTTCAGTCCTTCCATGCTGTTTGGAATATCACCAGTTTGGTTTGAATATCACCAGTACCGTCTAATTTTCTGTTTTAAGGTACGCGTTTGATCGTTATACCAGGGTGCTAATGTTTGCTCACTAATTATTTTTCTTTTGAATGGAGTCACTCTATCTAGCATATAGCACAGTGTTGACTCCAAGCTTTCAGTCACCTGATCGAGTTCTCTTGGATCTGACGGTGATCCAAATCTAAATTATGTTTCTGCGAGGATATTTATGAAGCTTGGTGCAGTAGCTGATCAATATGTATTATGTATTATTTCCTCCATGGACGACATCCCTGAAACCAGTACAATTAGTATTAATTGAATTAAGTTCACATATCAAATGCATTGCTATTTTAAAATGAAGATTATGTACCTTAGCAGGTGTTTCTACACCCTTCACCTTTTTTGCCAGAGGACTGGATTCCTGTAAGGCAAAAATATTACATGTCAAGGTTGAGAATTGTTTTCTAAAATGTTTTTAAAAAATATTGTCAGACTATCCATGAACACATTGTCCTCACTGTCTGACCCAGATGTGGAGACTTCAAGGCCGATTTCATGGCCTTCCTCGGCTTGGCCGACTTCATGCCCATTCGTGGCCTTTGGCTCCCTCAATTCCTCCTCGGTCTCACTGACTGTCTTCTCAAATGGTGTGAAAACTGTCTGCTGACCGCAGCAAGGAGGGCGACATGTCAGCAGGAATCGGATTTTTGTCACGTTGCTGTCAGAAATGACCCTTAGTTTCTTGGTTACTGGCTGTGGTCTCGAAGCCATTGGCCTGAGTGAAGAAAATTCCTTGAAACATGTGACTCAGACAAGCTGTATTCTGTGACATAAAACTGATTTGTTGTCTCCACACTGGCAAATAGCTTCCTCTCAGCATCTGGCAGGTTCCTTTCAATGTACGCTGACGCAGCTGATCTTATTTCAGACACTTATTTTTTCCATTAGGCACACGATGCACAAACCTTTGTCACCAGTGCACCAGTTCTAACAGTATTGTCCGAACTTCAAAAGAAGAACAAAAGTTGTTTTCTCCCCTTGATAACCAGGAAGCTATTCCCTCAAATTGTCATATCTTCTGAGCCACTTAAACTCTCTGTTCTGGACAATGTTGCATGCTTAAAGGGTTTTATGGCCTATTATGTTGATCAGGTATAGCCCATTGTCATCCTTTTGACACTGGCAAAATTCTTCCGCAGTGAAATTCTCCAACACAAATGCTCTGTGGCCAGTGATAGTAAACAAATAAGCAGCTAGCATGCCAACACATTTGTTTACATTGTGGGTTGGGGATAGTTCAAGTTACTCCTTTCATTTCTTACATGTTGATATTTTTACATAATAATTTTGTCCAACGCTGATGCTTCAGAAAAAACTTTAATGAACTTTTTATTTTGCTTCACTGAACTTTATTGCACAAATTCTGAGTTTGGTTTCTCAGCTTTCCCATCAGAATTACTATCACCAGAATCACTAGTTCCTTGCTTTGTGGAGAGCAAAGTTTTAGAGTAAGATATGTAATATTCATTCAAATTCTTAATTGGTTTTGTAAAAATGGTTTTACTTTGTTAACTTACAATGGGTGGTACACCATCTCTTCCATTGCCTCCATGGCACTGTTGATGGCCTCCAGGATATTCATTCACCATCTTCATCTCACTCAAAGGACATGTATAACATTGGGGTTTGGTGCCTCTGGTCATACGTACATCTACCATGGCATAATATTAGTTAATAATATAATTTACCTAGCAGTCACCACGAGGAGGTGCCCAGGCCGTGATCAGTCAGACCCATATTTTGCAGGCCTATTCCAGATGGTTTGTAGAAAAGGCCTATATTTGAAAAAATAACAGGCAGGTGTTTAATGGATTTAAGGTTCTCCCTCCAACTCATGATGGCTACACTGTTGACTGGGGTTATTTATTTCACCACCTTTAGCCTCCATGTTTCTTCAAGTCTGTAACCAGACACCACCGATATATCCATAACTTCAGCCAAGTCATCTGCCTCCACCACCAGGTCAGGTTTGATAAAAGTTGACCCAGCTGGAATGATCGGTTCCAGCCAAACTTCTGAGTGTTTTTGAGTGATGAATTTTGCAGCCTGCTGCATAACTCCATTGTGCCAAGCACAGCGGACATCGTGCGTCACCTCACAAACTTGCAGGATGTGATTCAGCGTCTCTCGAGCCCTGCAGGCACCCCTGCATGAAAGCTCCTCAGAATTCTTATTTCTGCCTCTTGACCCCCTTCTTTTGTAGAAAAGACCCCGACTCTCAATTGCATGTGTATGCGGGGAAAAACCCTCTCTGGCTCTTGCAGGCAGCAATGACTTGCTTTGTCTAATCCCCACAGTGTTAATTCCCTGCCATCAAAGGATTCTTTCAGCTTCTTGGCCAACGCTTGGTGAGCCTCAGCCTTGGTTGTAATCATTCCTTCTACTCTGCATGGAATTCTTATCTGCTACTCAATCGTTTTGAAAGATTTTTGAACTGTAATGGCAGAGCAGATCTTATCAGTACCCCGCAAAAGTTTTTCATACTGGGTTTTCTGTGCAAGTGGCACCGATGAACTGATGCAAGGAATCCCCAGGCCACCTTCTCAGACTCGTACATATAGATAGGCCACAGGGGTATCACCAGGAAGCCTGAGCCATTTTCACACTTACTCGCACCAACATGTCCATTTATTTCAAGGTGTTATGATGAGCATTGCCCAACACCAGTTCATGTATCAGCCGGGGAACCAGAAAGGTTCTCAGAATCTCCAGTCGTTGGTAGGGCTTAAGCGGTGCTGCTGAAACCTCTGTGAGCATCGCCTCCATTTTTCCCGTGTGCTTAGGCATGATCTTTCCTTTCCACGTAAAAGTCAGGCCGAGATATTTCTGTGCATCAGCAACACCCACTGGGGGATACTTTTTCATTCAAACCTCAACTCCCAAGGCATCAGTACCACACACTTCCGCTTCCCATCTCACACTAACGTGAGGCTGGTTGACTTCTTGATGGTCAGAGTCATGCCCTGCTTTTGTAGCTCTAATGCCAAACCATCCATCTTCTCCTGGAGTCCCTCCGGTCTTTCAGCAAAAAGGAACAGGTCGTCCGCATAAGCCAGTGCGTCGACCTTCATGCCCTCTAACTCTACACTGATATCCGGGAGTGCTGATTTAACAGTGGCCAGAATAAATAGGATGGGCAATAATGGATCACCTTGCCTCACCCCTCTCCTACAATTAGTCAGTCTATTGCCCAACTGAACAGTGGAGTTGTCATACAGGTTTTGTAGATAGTTTATTAGTGGAGATGGTATATCACTAGCTGTAGCTGCACCCAGGATTACCTCATGAGAAATTGTCAAACACCTTTGACAAATTCAGGAAAACCATTGCCATATTCATCCCCGCCAAGAGAGTCATAGTTACTCCAGCCTCTAGCTTCAAGCCAGCAAGTCAGGCTTCTTACGCGTTTATAGTTTGAGAATAGGTTGAGATCGTTTCGGCCCCAATGCCTCTAGTCATTAGCTTTTAATCTATAACGTTGCTACTAGTGTATTTTTGGTACCGTTTTTGACAATGTATACTTGTTATGCAGTACACTATTTGATTAAATTTTGCATTATGGGTGTATCTAATTTATATATATATATATATATATATATATATATATATATATATATATATATATAAATAATGTTTGTCACGGAGACTGCTGCTGGAGCGAAATTTTGAGCAGACCAGGATGTCTGAGGTTTTTGTTCTTTCTATAGGCCGAAATAGTGCATATATATATATATATATATATATATATATATATATATATATATATACATATACTGATATACTATGCGGTAAATTATACTTATGTCTGTACCCTGTATATGTAGGTAAAATTGCGAATCAAATTCAAAGTCGTCATTTCTAAAAGTTGTAGAATGTATTTATCAAAGCTGCATGGATCCGGATGGTTTCTAAAAGCTTTCTGAACAACTTTCACCCTAATTCTGTCAATATATATTTGTATACAAGCTGTTTATGTCTATGGTAAACCGAAATGAGTTGCTTGAAATCCTGATATTTTCTATTTTTGCAATAAGATCATATGTCCTTTATGTAACATTTGTGTATTTGTGACAGTGGATTTAAACTGTCAATGTATTGGGGTGTTTAATAGTCTCACAATATTGGGCGGCCCTTGCCTAGGATGGTCCATGTTTCTGGACCAGCATGTATTTTCGGCAATAAATAAAATATTCTAGACCTGGGAATATCTGGACCCATTAAATAATGTTTCTGTTTTGAATTGATGTATTTTTCCCGATGTAAGCTATTAAGAATGTTCTGTATAGTTAGTTTGGTTTCGCCTTGTAGTGAATGAGTTAAAGGGATGTAATGGTCAGTGTTGTTCAAATGTCGTTTAGCCTCATACATATACTGAGCTTTATCTAAAATGACAATCCCTAACCCCTGATCTGACGATTTTAGAATAATGTCTGTGTCTGCTTTAAGAGAATGGATTGCTGGATAAACATGACATGAGAAAGATGAGGTAAGGTTGTATTTGGTATAATTTTATCTTGTTTGAGTTTAGGCGGTGTATCCGGACTCACCTCTGAGGCATGGACTTGAGCCTGGACTTGCCTGTGTCAGTGTATGGGTCCTGCTAATGGGACAACAGATGTAGTCAAGTTGGGTTCTAGATGATAGACCTTGGTAGTATTGTCCAGAGTATAATCAGGTGGATTGTTAATTTGTGCCTGTGGCTCGTTGAAGGGCAGTGGCATGTGATATTGGACCCAATTTGTCTGAAACAACTTATTGTTTATGTTAAATGTTGTCTTTACAAAAGGCTAAAATGCTGTCTGTCAATTTACTTGGTGGCTTTGTGTCTGTGTATTTTCCCCTTCTCCAGTCTGTTTCTGGTCTCCTAAAACAGCGAATCTGTTCTGCCAATCATACATTTTGTACATTTACAGTGAGTAGACCTAAACAGTGTGTAATCGGAAAAACATTTAAACAAATTACCAATAAGAGACTGCCCTTACCCCACCATATGTACTGAAGTCCTTAATTAAGTCTTGTCCTTGGCTTTATTGGGCCAATCTCCCTTTAATCCAGGATTTTGGACTATTGGTGTCAAGATTCCCCCCATGCAGCAGCGCACCTGTTTCCGGGGTGACGTCATGTTTTCACCCCCTCGCGTCATGTGTGACGTATGTGGAAGTGCCCACAGCTGGAAGATATTGCCGCTAATGACTGTGTGGATATATACCGTGAGCCGTGCTTCACACGGCGCGGTTGAATGCTTGGACTTGTGTGCATTTATGTATGCCTGCCATTAATGCCTGTGAGTGCGACTTCCACGACTATTTGTTTCAGGTCCGGTTTATGCCTTAGCATTAGCGTTAGCTGTAGCCAAAGTCCTAGTCTAGTTTAGCTTAGTTGTAGAGAGAGCCTTGTTTCTGTTTCCGTTTCGGTTTGGCCATGTGACAATTGGGTGTTGCAAGTGGAGTCTCTCAAGCTGTTTTCGGAGGGTAGAGGGAAGATAGGAGGAAAAGAAGGGAGAGGAAAAAAGGGAAGAAAAATTAAAAAAGGGAAGAAAAAAAGGGGGGGTTTTAAGTCTTCTCACTTCCTTCAGAAGATTCAATGCCAAGCTCCTTTGTCTTTCTGAGGGTTTTCTGATTCCTCTTGATCTTCTGCTACCTGGTTGGCTTGATGTTTTAATCACTGTTGTGTCCTTCTTTCAATGCTGCTTAAAAACTTAATCTTTATAATTTTCTTCTTTCAAAAATACTTTTTGTGACACAAGGCAAAAAAAATAGGAGGAGGAACACTGTTAGGTGATTCCTTAAATAAAATCCTAACATTTCGCATTAAAGATGCTTCTTCAGAGGATTATGGACCGGTTTGGGGAAAAGGGCCTATATATACACACCTAATGATGTAGTGTGGTTGTGATGTAATGTGAGTAAACTGAATGGTAATTGGTTGGGTCTTGTGACTTCCCAGGGAACAGCCTAATCTGTGGCTTTACTTTTCCCTCCAAAATGAGGGGGTTAATTGAGTGGTTAATAATTGGTCCTTTTATCTAAAATCCCAGTGGAGCTGTCAAAATAAGAGTTCCCAAGTTAGGTCCACTATGTTGTCCAGTTCCCATAGGATCTTTTTCAAACTAAAGTCTCTACCCTTCTAGTTCGTTCAAGTGACTCTTTAAGTCTTGTGTATGACGAGAAAGGAAGATGTTTCTTAAAACATCCTGGATTCAGGATCATTGTGTGCTGGTACATCTAAATCTTCCTTCTCTTTTTTCCATATGCTATACTTTGTGGATTTTATAATGTCTTTATGTGTGAAGAAATAATCATAAAAGTCTTACAATGGTGTGTGTAAAATTTTTAGGTTGTAGGTCTATTCAATCAATTGGACTATTCAGTGTAGGTCGGGAGTTGGGATTTGAGACCCCAGGTTGGGGTGCGGGATAGGGGTTCAATGATTAGGTTTTGGGTATGGTTAAGGTTGAGTTGTGGTGCAGATTATAGAATAGGAGTCAAGGTTTGGGCCATGGAGCGGGGTTGGGATTTGGGTTAAGGTTAGGATAAGGGATAGAGTTTAAGGATGGGGTCAAGGTGAGGTGAGTCTGGTAAGGGATTTTAGGTTAGGATTTCTTAACATTTCGACAGTTTAAAGGGAAAAAAATCTGTTAAAACATGATTATTGTGGGGTTCTCCCCCCCCAACCCACAAGTGTCACCTTAGGTGTGCTTATGTAGATGGTTGTGTGTGTGATTGAACTTGCCCGAAAATAGGGCACATCACCTGGGGAAGCCCAATACTGAACCCACTTATGGAGCTCAGTTCAAGGAAAAAGTCTCTGGAAGTTCGTAATTTTGTGTGAAAATCATGCACTAAGCCTGGGGAAGCCCAATACTGAAAGTCCCTATGGTTCTCAGTTCAAGGGAAATCATTATGGAAGTCCAAACCTTTACCCGGAAATATTGCACTTCACCCAGGGTCTATTACCAGGCGCACCAGCCATGCCAGCGCACCCTCACTTAAGCAATCACACCTGGCTTAGCAAAGGCACCACGCACCGCCAAAATTCCAGGTCCCTGGGAAACCTAAATAATAATAATAATAATAAACTTTATTTTATAAAGAGCCTCTAAAGCAGCTTCTCAAAGCACTGTACATAAAATCACAAATCACAGAATGAATAAAAGTTTGTTAAAACGAATACAACAACTGTAATAAAAAATAAATATAAAACAATCAAAAAGACATCATGAATCAAATGCGAGTCTAAAAAAGTGTGTCTTTAGAAAAGCTTTAAAAATGCCAAAGGACTGAGCTTCCCTGAGTTCAGGGGGAAGAGAGTTCCAAAGTGATGGAGCGTAGACAGAAAAAGCCCTGTCACCCATAGATTTAAGGTGGGTTAGTGGAACCGTTAGTAGATTACCCTGTGAGGAGCGCAGTCTGTGATGTGTGGTGTAAGGGAGTAATAAGTCAGTTAAATATTGTGTAGCCAATCCATGTAATGCCTTGTATGTCAACATCATGATCTTAAAATCGACTAGGAGCCTAACCGGGAGCCAGTGTAAGGACTTCAAAACAGGAGTGATATGGTCATATTTCCTGCTTCCCAGGATCGGGCGGAAGTCTGAAACTGCATTTGTTTTGCTTTTAGAACAAAGCTAAACGGCTACAGTAACCACCCATACAACGAATGAATTGATCAGCTTTTCAGCGACAGGTAAGTTTAGCATTGGTCTTAATCTGGCTATATTTCTGAGGTGAAAAAAAGGAAGCCTTCACAGTGTTCTGAACAAAAAAATCTAAAGTGAGGTTAGTGTCAAAAATTACATCAAGGTTCCTCATCTTACTTTGGAACTCTAGAACAGAGCCATCAACAGATAGAGACAGTGGAGCCGCTTTGCGAATCTGATGACGGGAACCTATAAGCATGACCTCAGTTTTCCCGCTGTTCAGGCACAGAAAGTTATTATTCATCCATGAATCCGGCTTTTTTTTATCTCAGAAATACAGCCAGAAAGATAACAAACATCAATGCTTTCACCAGATCTTGAGTGAATGTAGATTTGGGTATCATCAGCATAAAAGTGATAATGGAGGCCAAGCGATCGCAGCAGATGCCCAAGTGGAGATAGATAAATATTGAAGAGTAGAGGGCCTAGAACTGAACCCTGAGGAACACCAGTGAGCACCGAGCAAGTGTCAGATCTAAAGCCACCCATAGAAATATACTGAGAACAGTCAGTAAAATAGGATTTAAACCAGTTTAAAACTTTCCTGGACACACCAAAAACACTTTCTCGGCGGGTAAGTAAAAGACCATGATCCACAGTATCGAAGGCGGCTCTAAGGTCAAGAAGAATAAGAAGGGAGAGGTAGCTCAACAGGTCATTTGTAACTTTGACCAACACAGTTTCAGTGCTATGAAATTTATGAAAACCTGATTGAAGTGGTTCAAAGAGGTTATTGGTTGTCAGATGAGAACAGAGTTGAGAGGCGACAACACGCTCAAGTATTTTTGCCAAAAACGGAAGATTTTAAATGGGGCGAAAATTATTAAAATCATCCACAGAAACATTTTCTCTCTTAGGGACAGGTGTAACAGCAGCAGTCTTCAGTACTGCTGGAACGACCCCAGTCTCCAGTGATTCATTTATAATGCTGAGGATAGTAGGGCACCACACAGCAAAGCACGATTTGAACAGATTCGTAGGAATTGGATCCAGCAGGCAAGTGGTTGATTTCATGCTGGATACCTCCCTTGTGAGAGCCTCAGAATCAAGCAGTGAAAAATTTGTAAAAGAAACACCAGTGAACCCAGATGGACGAAGGAGTGAAGTGGCACAGTCAGGGTTAACAGAAATTTCTTTACGAACATTGACAATCTTAGAATTAAAAAACTGTAGAAAGGAATCACAGAGCTGCTGAGAAACAGGCAAAGTGGTAACAGCGTTTACTTGAAGAAATCTTTTTGATTTCTTCAAGTTTTTGATTATTTACAATTTTGATTATTTACAATAGCAATAGAGAAGTAAGAGGATCTTTCAGTCTCCAGTAGTGTTCGATAATCCCCCAGCAGGTCCTTCCACGCTTGATAGTAGACACTCAGTCCGAGGGCGCCATTTTCGCTCCATTTTCAGACATACAGCCTTTCTAGAGTGCAGATTGTCATTATACCGGGGAGCAGAGCGGGTGAAAGGGACCTTGCATGACTTTAGAGGAGCAAAAGTGTCAAGATTAACAGCAAGAGTGGAATTTAGCTGCAGAACTTTCTCCTCCAGTGATGAGGGATGAAGATCGCTTAAGGTGGAAATCACAGAATTGGAGAAGGCTGTCTGATAGATAAACTTCCACTTCCGGAAGGTTACTGTTTGGATGGGAGGCTCACTTGAATGTTAAAAAAGACAGCTGAATGATCAGAAAGTCCAATGTCAGTAGCTGAAAACTCAGATACAAATGAGCCATTACCAATCACAAGATCCAGCGTATGACCCTTGTTATGAGTCGGGTCAGTTACAAACTGAGTGAAGTTAAAACAGTCAATTAGTGACAGAAATTCTTTGGCCGCCACAGAATCACTACAGTCCACATGAATGTTGAAGTCTCCCACAATCAAAATTCTGTCAAACTTAGTGCTCAACATAGACAGGAAGTCCACAAACTCAGACATAAAAGCTGCATGCGCCTTAGCCTTAGGTGATTTATAGACTGTAGCGATGACGGTGGATACAGGAGCGGAGATACTCAAGACCAGGCATCCAAATGATGGAAACCGGGGAACAGACAAAGAGCTTGTATTTAACTTCAGGTTGTGAACCACAATAATGCCTCCGCCTCTGCCAGATAACCTCGGGAGAACTAAAACTCCAAAGCCCGCTGGAGTGATCTGGTTAAACAGGAGCCCATCATTTTCTTTATGCCAGGTTTCAGTTAAGAACAACAAGTCCAGCTTTTTTTCAGTGATAAAATCCGATAAATGCAGCACTTTGTTATTCACAGACCGTGCATTAAATAATGCGGCATAAGCCAGGCTCTGAAGCGGAGACGCCGGTGGTTTAATCTCCACGCGGGGAACCAATATTGAATTACTGTGATCAACACCAGTATGGAGCAGTTTGTTGGTCTTACGGCGGCAGATCGGGACAAAGACGTTAGGAGAGGACGAAACAGCAAAACTGCGCTTCAAACCCCGATGGATATATCACTTAGGACGTAGCAGTCCAGCGTCTCTACAGAGATTGTACGAATCTTTGGCTAGGCCATAACACTTCTGATTTAGATTCAAAAGCTGGCGTGTAGTGTACCTTAGCGCCATGGTCGGTGAGTGCACACTCGTAGGGCCAGCGCGAGTGAAACTCCGGAGCGCACTGTGAGCACAGACTCGTACAATCCGTCCACACACACAGCCGAGCCGAGGAGTTGATTCAGAGCAACACGCTGCAGGTTATTCCAGTGGAGCTCAGAAATAAAAACAGAAATAAAAACTACAGACCAAACTATATAGAATGGCACCACCACATCGCACTCGCAATGGCACTAAAGACAATGTTACTAAAAAAAAACTCGCAGAATTAAAAAATAAATAAATATGACTAAAATAACAACGAAAACAAAACAAACGGTAACAGGAGCGGCAGCAAAACACGCCAGCGTACCCTCATGTAAATCATGTTCAGACCCATGGGATATCTGTCAGATTGGACTTAGAAAAATTTTCTAACTTTTTTTTTCAGTTATCCCATGGGCCTGGAGCTTTGGCGGTGCATGCTGCCTTTGATAAGCCAGGGGGGTGTGCTTAAGTGTGGGTGCCCGGCACCCCACTGTGGGGTTGTGCAGTTAGGTTAACTGCAGTATTTTGGGGTAAAAGTTTGGACTTCCATAAGGATTTCCCTTGAGCTGAGAACCATATGGGCTTTCAGCATTGGGCTTCCACAGGCGATGTGCACTGTATTTGGGTAGAATGACAAAGCTCCAGAGGGATTTCCCTTGAAGTGAGCTCAATATGGGCTTTGACAATTGGGCTCCCCCAGGCTTAGTGACTGATTTTCGGGCAAAATGATGAACTTCCATAATGATTTACCCTTGAATTGAGAACCATAGGGGCTTTCATAATTGTGCTTCCCCAGGTGAAGTGAATGATTTTGGTGTAAATTCTTGAAGCTCCAGAGAGATTTCCCTCGAAGCGAGCTCCATAGGGGCTTTCAGGTTTGGGCTTCCCCTGGTTAAGTGCATTATTTTGGGGTAAAAGTCTGGCCTTCCATAATGATTTCCCTTGAAATGAGAACCACTGGGGCTTTCAGTATAGGGCTTCACCAGGTGAAGTGCTCTGTAACTGGGCATGCATGTGCTAAGAGTGGGCCTCTATTTTCCGGGGCTTTTTCAGATATTTTCCCCCTAGTTTACAGATAGTTTAATATTTTTTCCCCCCTTTAAATTTTAGAAATGTTAAGAAATCTGTCAGAAAGCCAGATGTTGGATGCTAAATATGTCATCACTCCTAACCAAATGTGCCTAACCAAATGTGTGTAACCAAACATGCTTAACCCTTCTCACCTTCTTCAGTCCATCTCTCCCACACTGTTACCTGCACTCACATACATCTTTAACACATCCCTCTCTACTAGCACATACCCTACCTCATTAAATCAGGCCCGGGTTACCCCACTGCTTAAAACTTATCACTTATTTCTGCTGTGGTTCACAACTACAGACCTGTTTCCCTCCTACCTTTTCTTTCCAAAACTCTTAAAAGAGCCGTTTTTAATCAACTCTCCAATTTTCTCACACACAACCACCTCCTGGAAACCAAGCAGCCTGGCTTCAAGAGCAATCACTCCACAGAGACTGCTCTGCTTTCCGTTCAATTCAATTCAATTCAATTTTATCTGTATAGCGCTTTTTACAACAAACATTGTCTCAAAGCAGCTTTACAGAACTATAAACACGGTATACAGATATTAAAGGTGTGAATTTATCCCAACTGAGCAAGCCACTGAGTGGCGACGGAAACCTTGAGAGGAACCCGACTCAGAAAGGAACCCATCCTCATCTGGGTAACAACAGACAGTGTGAAATAGTACAGTATGGATGTAAATAAAGTCTGTATGGTCTTCGGAGCAGCCGCAGTCCCAGTAGAGAAGACTCGAGACTTGAGCTCCATCCAGAGGCTGAAATGATCTGGATCTCCAGTATCTCCAGAAATTTGTGTGTGGCTCTGCAAATTGGACAGAGGGAGAAAAAAGATTATTATGACTGTGAAGTAGTAAAAATATTATCTAGTCAGGGTAGGCTTGAGTAAACAAATACGCTTTATAAGCAAAGGCTCTTCCCCCTGCTGTAGCCTTCATTAGTTGGGGTACCGTCAAATAGCCTGCATCTTTTGATCTAAGTAGGCATGGCGGATCATAGAAAACCAGAAGGTCGCTTAGATATTTTGGCACGAGAGCATTTAGTGCTTTATAGGTTAATAAAAGTACTTTATAGGTAATGCGAGATTTTACTGGGAGCCAATGCAGTGTGAATAAGATCGGGGTGATGTGGTCGTATCTTCTAGTTCTAGTAAGGACTCTAGCAGCAGCTTTCTGGACTAACTGGAGCTTATTTATATTCCTACTGGAACATCCAGACAGTAAGGCATTACAGTAATCTAATCTAGAGGTGACAAATGCATGAACCAGTATTTCCGCATCATGTAGTGACAATATGTTTCTTATCTTAGAAATATTTCTGAGATGAAAGAAAGCTATCCTAGTAATATTATCTACATGAGCATCAAATGATAGACTGGAGTCAATAATCACTCCAAGGTCTTTAACTGCTGTACATGATGAAACAGAAAGACCATCCAGAGTGACCATGTAATCAGAATGATTACTTCTAGCTACACATGACCGTAATAAAAGTATTTCTGTTTTATCAGAGTTAAGTAAAAGGAAGTTGGTTAATATCCAACGTCTAATGTCCTTTACAGAATCCTCGACTTTACTAAGCTTCTGTCTGTCCTCATCAGCATAACAATGAAAGCTAATTCTATGTTTATGAATAATTTGTCCTAGGGGAAGCATATACAGTGCCTTGCGAAAGTATTCGGCCCCCTTGAACTTTTCAACCTTTTGCCACATTTCAGGCTTCAAACATAAAGATATAAAATTTAAATTTTTTGTGAAGAATCACCAAGAAGTGGGACACAATTGTGAAGTGGAACGAAATCTATTGGATATTTTAAACGTTTTTAGAAAATAAAAAACTGAAAAGTGGTGCGTGCAAAATTATTCGGCCTCTTTACTTTCAGTGCAGCAAACTCACTCCAGAAGTTCAGCGAGGATCTCTGAATGATCCAATGTTGTCCTAAATGACTGATGGTGATAAATAGAATCCACCTGTGTGTAATCAAGTCTCTGTATAAATGCACCTGCTCTGTGATAGTCTCAGGGTTCTGTTGAAAGCGCAGAGAGCATCATGAAGACCAGGCAGGTCCGTAATATCCGTAATGTTGTGGAGAAGTTTAAAGCCGGATTTGGATACAAAAAGAAAAAGAATCTACAATTGTTTTTGTTATCTCCTATTAAGGTGGAGAAATAGATTTTTCTAGCTTCACTAAGAGATTTTACTGTATTTCAGTAGACTCTCCCTCTAGGCTGTTTGAAATATTACCAGTTTAGTTTGACGCCATTTACATTCTAATTGTCGAGATGTCTGCTTTAAGGTACGCGTTTGATCGTTATACCAGGGTGCTAATTTTTTCTCTCTAATTATTTTTCTTTTGAGTGGAGCCACTCTATCTAACATGTAGCGGAGTGTTGACTCCAAGCTTTCAGTCACCTGATCGAGTTCTATGGGATCTGACAGTGAACCAAATCTAAGTGATGTTTCTGCGAGGATATTTATGAAGCTCGGTGGAGTAGCTGATGTGTAGGAAAGAAAATGGCCCTTTCCCTTCTCTGACTGCCCCCCCCGCCCCCCACCAGCCCCCCCCCCCCGCCCCCCCCCCCCCCCAAAAAAACCCACAAGAGGGGGCGACCTCCCCCCTTCCCCGCCTCGCGAGTGGGGGGTGGGGGGACGAAGTTTTCCCCCCCTCCCCCCCCGCCGGAAGGCAGAAAATATTCCTTTTTTTTTTTTTACGCTTTCTTCTACTCGGAAAGTTGAGTTGTGGGTCGTCATGTGTTCTGTCATACAGTGAGGGGGAAAAAAGTATTTGATCCCCTGCTGATTTTGTATGTTTGCCCACTATCAAAGAAATGATCAGTCTATAATTTTAATGGTAGGTTTATTTGAACAGTGAGAGACAGAATAACAACAACAAAAAATCCAGAAAAACGCATGTCAAAAATTTTATGAATTGATTTGCATTTTAATGAGGGAAATATGTATTTGACCCCTCTGCAAAACATGAATTAGTACTTGGTAATGACTTAGTAATTACTTTTCATTTTCAATGCCCTGGCTGAGGGAAGGTTCTCACCCAAGATTTGAAGGTACATCATCCCCGTCCATCATCCCTTTGATGCGGTGAAGTTGTCCGGTCCCGTTAGCAGAAAAACACCCCCAAAGCATAATGTTTCCACCTCCATGTTTGACGGTGGGGATGGTGTTCTAGGAGTCATAGGCAGCATTTTATACCTGTCTTTTATTGTTTATACCTGTCTTTTATTTCTGTAAAGCTGCTTTGAGACAATGACTATTGTAAAAAGTGCTATACAAATAAAATTGAATTGAATTGAATTGAATTGAATTGAATTGAATTCCTCCTCCTCCAAACATGGCGAGTTGAGTTGATACCAAAGAGCTCCGATTTTGGTCTCATCTGACCACCAGAGGACAACTGGGTGAAAGAGTTGTAGCTAATATGTTTGCAAATAATTGTGCCCAGAGATAGCATATAGAGAGAAATGTGCAGTTAGGCAGTTTGCATAGAGAAGTCACCAATTACATTTACAAACTTGTAACGATCAGTCTTTTCCTTTATTCATCAACATTTTCTAGTTGATCTAGAAGAATACTGTGACCTATGGTATTAAAAGCTGCAGAAAGGTCAAGCAACAATTTAATTTCATCTGTAGTCTGTCCTAGTTCAGAAACATGTTATTTTCAGCTTATTCATTTTTATTGAACATTTCTGCTGAACACTTCTGATGAACATTTCTACAGAACATTTCTACATTTCTACTGAACATTTCAGCTAAACATTTCTGCTAAACAATTTTGCTAAATATTTCTAATGACCATTTCTGCTGAACATTTCTGCTGAACATTTCTGCTAAACATTTCTGCTATTTCGGGGTACCGCCTCGGGGTACCGGGTGACGTAGTCCACAATGACCAGGATGTACTCATGGCCCTGGGCAGATTTGGGAACGGGCCCCACGAGGTCCATGCCAATTCGCTTGAAGGGGACTTCGCTGGCACTGAGGACATTGCTGACAGAAGCCCTGGACCTCCGTGTCCATCCCGGGCCACACAAATCGGCCCCTCAGTTTTTCCAGGGTGTTCGTGGCCCCAGGTGGCCGCCGAGGGGGTGGGCATAAGCCAGGTGCATTACTAATTGTGTCTTTGATCTAGGTACTATGAGGAGGTCCACCTGCTCCCCCCGGCGGCATGCCCATTGGTAGAGTAGGCCATCTCGGACAAGGAAGTATGAGGTAGGGAGCCTCAGGTCAGGGCTTTGGTCAACTCCCTCTATCACACATGTGCCCAACAGGGCTTCGGGTGGTCGTCCTCCTTCTGCTCCTGACCAAACTTCCCCTCCCAGTTCACCTGATGGAAGACAGAAGACACAGGATTAGTTCACCTTCAGTGGCAGTGTCTCCGTCGTCCTGGGCCAGATAGACCGGCTGGGCCTGGGTGCTTCACGTATGTTGCTGCGGCCGGACCGATTCGTTAGCCGGGCTTGTAGGGAATCCTGGCCAGTCCCTTCCAAGGAGTAGAGGCACTGGGAGTTCGGGGATCACGCCCACATGGAGGGGCCAGACTCCGACTGCACCCTTAATCTGGACCTCGGCTGCAGTGACTTCCCGGGTGTCCCCATGAATGCATGTTACGGCGATAACTTCCCTCGGCCGAAGTCCTTTGGGAAGAATGGATGGTCGGGCAAGGGTCACCGTGCTCCCAGTGTCCAGCAGGGCGGTTACCGGACACCCCTCGACCCACACTGTCTGGGTGGGGCCGTCTGGCGGCTGCTGTAAATGGAGGGTGCACCCGGCTAGCCACGGTTTCTGGGTCGGCCTAGCGGGTTCTATCTCCGGCTCCATGGGCATGGGCTCATCCATGGGGGTTACACAGATGGGCGATCTCTGGCGGGTCCTCCAGTTGCCGGGATGGTGTTGGCAGTCGGGCCGGGGCCCTGAGGCACCGAGGGGCATGTTGAGGGCCGCCGGTCACCCTGGCCGAGCTCGAGGGTGGCCGTCGCTCGCTCAAGCGCAGTCAGGAGTGCCTGGGGTGTTGCCGCTGCTTGTACCCCTACGGCTTGGCGTTCAGTGTGGGGCAATGCCCGCAGGAACCGGTCCACGGCCACTTTTTCCTCCGTGGCAATCTGCTGGTCTGGTCGCAGCCACCTTTTGGTAATCCGGATGAGGGTGTTTAGCTGGCTGTGTGGCTACGCCCCTGGCTGATAGTCCCAGCGATGGAACTCCGATGCCACCTGGTAGACGGTTCGCCCACACCATGCCAGGACTCCCTCCTTCATCGCCCCATAGTCATCAGCGTCCTCCGGCTCTAGGGCATAGTAAGCAGTGTGCGCCTCTCCCGGGAGCAGTGGGCCGAGGGCGCGGGGCCAGTCATCCTGGTTCCATCCCTCTCGGTGGGCGATACTCTCAAAAGTCTTGAAGTATGCCACGAGGTCTTCGTCGGGGGAGAGGGGGGGAAGCAGGCAGCGGAGCTCGTGTCCTGGGTCAGGGAGACGCATGGAGGCCCATGGAGGCCGCGGGGGTCTCGGTCCTCAGAGCCACCAGCGTCTGGGTCGATACCTGGAGACTTTCAGTGAGCTGCTGGGTGATGGCTTGTTGCTAGGTGCTAGTCTCCAGTAAGTGCTTTAGCGTTCCTAACCTTTCTTTTCTTCTTTTGCTTCTTTTTTTTTTGTTTATTATGGGTGGGTCTGTGCTCTATACCCACATTCTCTACCAGTGTAGTGGGAATAGCCCAGGGGAAAGGCGGAGCACAGATACACGGGAAGCTGGTTGTAAAAGAAGTAAAGAGATCAAACCTTTATTTTCTTATTCACACAACATGGTCGGCGGGGAGGAGGTGTGTGTATGTGTGAGGCTGAGTGTGGGAACTTCGGTGGGGGCAGGGCTGGCATAGCGGTGCTCTCAAGGGCATGTCGGGATTCCCGGAAGAGTCTGTGGGGGTTCCCGTGCCGTCATTCACCATCGAGCGCAGTTTCACCAGCCGTCATCCTCATCCATGCCCGAACCTTCAGTGAGAGGACGAGAGAGAGAGAGAGAGAAGAAGAGAGAGAGAGGTTAGTGGGATTATTATGCTGCATCTGCGGTTGGAATACCTTTTCTCGACCAATGGATGCGCACATAGCCTCTGAGTAGGTACTTGAACTCACACAGAAGGCAGGTTGTAGTGAGAGAAGTGAAAAAGAACCAAGGATTTATTGTCCTTCAATCTGACGTGGTGTGTGTGTGGGTGTGTGCGTGTGTGTGTGTGGCTGGATGAGGGAAACCTGGCGGGGGCGGGGCTGGTGAAGCGGCGTTCTTCGGGGCATGTCGGGGCTCCCGGAAGAGCTGGGAAGAAGTGGTTCCATATGCCGGTTTCTTAGCGTCACCACTGTCCTCATCTGTTGTCTTCGTCGTCCTCGTCCGGGTCGGAGCCCTCCGGGTCGGAGAGGAGAGAGAGAGAGAGAGAAAACGCGAACGATTAGGTAACCCGTGTTGCGTGGTTTCAGTGGCAAATACCTCATTTGTTAGTTGCCTACGTAGCTGAGTCGGTCTCCAGTCTTCCTTGGGCGGAAGGGTGTCCTTTTATCCCCTCCTTCTGGAGCTGTATTGGTGAGCATCTCACTCCAGGTTCGCCAATCAGCCGCCGGCGAGGCATGGGTGGCTCCACCTCACCGTGACGGCCCTTCCGGTTAGTGTTGGGACTGGCACGAGGCGGGCAGTCGGGGAAGGAGCGAACCTCCTAGTTTGCGCGTCGGGTGTCGGTCTACCGTGACAGTACCCCCCCTTTCAGCTCCGAGCCTACTGCCGCTGGGAGGTGGGCCCAGAGCGTGTCCCGCCGTGAGAGCCCATCTGAATTTCCATGCAGGGCCCCCGCCCGGTGCTGGACCTGAAAGGAGAAATCCTGCAGGGCGAGAAACCACCGAGTGACCCGGGCGTACAGGGCAGCCAGTCTGAGATCTTGTCTTTTCTCTCACCACGCATGTGCGATCAGACGCGCCAACGCTAAAGGCTAGCGAGTGAAATCACTGAGTTAACTTTCCAAATGATTCCTACTGAAGAAAGGGTACAAAATGAGTGAAGTAGCAGGATCAAGCAAGAAACCAAAGACTTATCACTTCCATGTGGAATGGGAGGATGATTTTTTTTTTCACGATGTCATATTCGAAGTGTGTTTGTCTGGCCGAGGATTTGACACAACAGCTTTGCATGTGTTTCTTACTGCAATTGGACGAGGCTACGGACGTAAGTGATACAGCAGAGTTGTGCGTTTTTATTCAGATGGTGTTTACAGATATGACTGCATAAGGAGAGCTGTTAACACTACTGCCCATAAAAGAACACACGCGGGGAGAGGACATTTTTCAGTCTTTTAAAGACTTCATTGACAGGAACTGGGAGACTAGTCAGGATCGAGGGAAAGATGAATGCAGCAATGTACAGAGGCGGCTGTGGCACAGTTGGTATAGTGGGTCGTCCACTAATCGTAGGGTTGGCGGTTCGATTCCTGGCCCAGGTGACACACATGCCAAAGTGTCCTTGGGCAAGACACTGAACCCCAATTTGCTCCCAATGGCAAGCTAGCGCCTTGCATGGCAGCTCTGCTACCATGAGTGTGTGTGTGAATGGGTGAATGAAACACACACACTATAGCGCTTTGGATAAAAACGCTATATAAGTGCACATTTTACAGAGACATCCTTGATGAAAACCTCAGATTGGGCCAAAGTTTCATCTTTCAACAGGGCAACGACCCTAAGCACACAGCCAAGATAACAAAGGATTGGCAACAGGACAACTCTGTGAATGTCCTTGAGTGGCCCAGAGTTCTATACGTGCTAGATCACTTCAAAGACAGCTGTTCCGTGTGCATTTGGAGAAGGGGGATTGCGACCACTCTGAGCTCCTGCTACACCCTGACGTGAAATGGCTTAGTAGAGATAAATTCCTGCAGAGATTTAGAGAGCTCTGTCCAGAGATAAGGGAGTTTCTTAGGGTTAGAGTTAGGGTTTAGGGTTAGGTTTTTGTAAGAATACAATGATCCCCCCCATCACAAATTCATTGCGTGGTTGAATAGGGGACCAAGGAAAGTGCACGGGCCGGCGCTTGTTAAGCGTAGCTATTGTTCCTGTAGCAGACCCCAGCTTGGCGTCTGCTGATTTAACAAATCCAATCGAGTCTAACCCGATTAGGTTTTATAGTTGGTGGGTCACGAGCTATTTCCCAATGGGCTGTGGAGATGGTATTCAGTTGGAGGTGGTTCTTAGATGTCTAGGGTTAAGATGGTCGTACCGTTTGAGGTTTCGCTGTTGACATTTGGCTGTAACCCTCCCCGAAGTTGGGCTTTCTTCTTTTATTCCCAGCTGGGTGTGGAAGTTATTTTGGTTTAAGTCATTTTTCCTGAGTAAGGTTTTTCTTGACCTGCTTAGAGCAGTAGTTCGGGCTAAACTTTTATGCATTAGATTCAGGTTATTTATTTCTTTATTTATTTTGTGTGTGTATAAATACTGGGTAGAAGGTTGAGTCTCATTAGCCTATTGATTAGCTCGTCGGATTGACTTCTGGTTTTGGCTTTGATTCGTTTAGGTATTGTGGCTGTGCTTCCTGATGTCGCGAATCCTAGTGAGTATTTGGTGAGATTGAGAAATGGGTCCAAGTTGTGGGTACTTAAGACTGGAGTTGTGGTTAGGCCTCAGGAATAAGGGTATGCGAATTATTAGGGTTAGGGTTAGGGTTAAGGTTAGGGTTAGGGTTTCAGGTTAGGGGTTAGGGGTAGGGTAGGGGTAGGGTTAGGGTTAGGGTTAGGGTTAGGGGTGAGGGTTAGGGTTAGGGTTAGGGTTTAGGGTTTAGGGTTAGGGTTAGGGTTAGGTTTTGTAAGAATACAATGATCCCCCCCATCACAAATTCATTGCGTGGTTGAATAGGGGACCAAGGAAAGTGCACGGGCCGGCGCTTGTTAAGCGTAGCTATTGTTCCTGTAGCAGACCCCGGCTTGGCGTCTGCTGATTTAACAAATCCAATCGAGTCTAACCCGATTAGGTTTTATAGTTGGTGGGTCATGAGCTATTTCCCAATGGGCTGTGGAGATGGTTTGATTGAGAAATGGGTCCAAGTTGTGGGTACTTAAGACTGGAGTTGTGGTTAGGCCTCAGGAATAAGGGTATGCGAATTATTAGGGACAGGGTGAAGTGGTGATTTATTTGTTTTATCAGATAGAGTAACGGTTATGATTAGGGTTTAGGTTAGGTTTTAGGGTTCAGAGTTAGGGTTAGGGGTTAGGGTTAGGGTTAGGGGTTAGGGTTAGGGTTAGGGTTAGGGTTAGGTTTTTGAATTTTTTATTTCTCAATAAAAGTCCTTACTTAAGGTTTGTTGTGCACTGGCACATCTAAATCTTCCCTCTCATTGTTCATCTACTATAGGCTAAAAGTGGACCATGTGGTTGGTAGTGGACTGTGTCTCTGTCTTTTTTCTGATAAAAAATTATACATACATATATATATATATACACACACATATATATACACATATATACACATACACATACATATATATATATATATATATATATATATATACACATACACATACACATACATATGCACACATACATACCCACATCCACATACATACCAAAAATGTTGGATTATTTAATGTTAAAATAGAGTTTAGACTGAGAAATGAAGGTTAGTTGTGGTGAAATGGTTAGGCTTGGGGTCAGGTATGGGTTCAAAGGTTAGGGTTAGGATTAGAGTCAAGCTTGGGGTTCAAAGGTTAGGGTTAGGGGTTGGGGGTTGGGGTTAGGGGTTGGGGGGTTGGGGGTTGGGGGTTAGGGGTTAGGGTCCATGGTAGGTTCAAATAGGATTAGGGTCAAGCATGGGGTTCAAAGGTTAGGGTTAGGGTTAGTGGTTGGGGTTGGGTTAGGGGGTTGGGGTTAAAGGTTAGGGTCCATGGTAGGATTCAAATAGGATTACGGGTCAAGCATGGGGTTCAAGGGTTAGGGTTAGGGTTAGGGGTTGGGGTTAGGGGTTAGGGGTTGGGGTTAGGGGGTTAGGGGTTAGGTCCTTGTTAAGTTTCAAAGGTTAGGGTTAGGTTAGGGTTAGGGGTTGGGGTTAGGGGTTGGGGGTTGGGGTTGGGGTTGGGGGGTTAGGGTTAGGTTAGGGTTAGGGGTTGGGGTTAGGGGTTGGGGGTTGGGGTTAGGGTGTGGGGTTAGGGTCCATGGTAGGGTTCAAATTAGATTAGGGTCAAGCCGGGGTTCAAAGGTTAGGTTAGGGTTAGGGGTTGGGGGTTGGGGTTAGGGGGTTGGGGTAAGGGTTGGGGGTTAGGATTAGGGTCCTGGTAGGGTCTGTAAGGGTTAGGGGTTGGGGGTTAGGGTTAGGGGTTAGGGTCCTTGTTAAGGTTCAAAGGTTAGGGTTAGGGTTTTCGGTTAGGGGTTAGGTTAGGGGTTTGAGGTTAGGGTTAGGGGTTGGGGGTTAGGGTCCCTGTTAGGGTTCAAAGGTGGGTTAGGGCCCGGATCAGAGATAGGGTTCAAGGGTTGGGATGGGAAATTGGGAATGAGGGATTGAGTTGTGTAAAGTGATTCAACAAAGTGCTTTTTTTTCTTCCTCTAACGGTTCGATACTGGATGGCTGACTGAGGATCTAGGATAAGTGCTTTAAAAATAAGTGCCAATTCCAACTCCATGCCATGGGGTACAGTGGGTAAGTGCTCAGTTCTTTCTGCCAAAAGAAGGATAAGTGCTTAAAACATGCTTTTCACTCTATACAATAAACCAATACACACAATATAATAAATATATAAGAATTAAAAACAATTTTTGATCAAAAGGGGGTTTTCCTAGATCCTCTCTCAACCCTCCGCCATTCGAACCTATTTTATTTTATGTTTATGGATAATGTTGTTCTGTTACCCTTTAAAAACTCTCTCCCTAATGTCCTTTTGTGGTTTAAAACGGTGTCCTACCATAAACCTCTCCCCCTCTCATTAAGTCCCCCCGGAGTCCATGCTCTTAATCTATTTATCCATTTAAACTCATTTCTCTTCCTCTGTTTATCTGTCCATGCAGTGTTCGATTCCAGCCCTGAGATTGACAGTTGGTTTTATCCCGTGTTCTTTGAAGTGATGAATCAGTATTGTGTTTTTAGTGTTATTCTTGATGCTGTATAAGTGTTGTTTTAACCTTGCTGCTAGTGTGTTCTTGGTCTCCCCCAATATAGCGTTTCCGACAGTATGCACATGTTATGCAGTACACTATATTAGTTGTATTTAAGTGTAGATTTTGTGTTATGGGTGTACCTAAAATGTATTTTATCTTTCTATAGTACACTTGCCATGGAGACTGCTGTCGGAAAGTTTTCGAGTTAAATCTGGAACAGACCAAGATATCCTTAAGGTTTTTGTTTTTTCTATACGCTGAAATGACCTTGAATTCTTGTAAGACTGGTAGTTGGTGTTGAGTGCGTTCGAAATTGTTTTTAACTTTTTTGTTTAGAGCTAGTGCTCGTTGATTATAGGTAGTTATAAGTGGGATGACCCGTTGGGGGTCTGGCAGCAGGGTGTCTGGAGGCGGAGTCCTTATTTCCCTCAGTGTTTTGGCTTTGATTTCCCTTAAAAATCTCTGACTGTAGCCCCTATGTCTAAGGGCTTTAAACAGTACTTGAGTGGCATCGTGGAAGTCGTTTTCATCCGTACAGATGCGGTAGAACCGTATCAACTGGGACTTGACTATCCCCTTGAACGTGTGTTTCGGATGAAAACTCGACTTGTGTAACAGGCTGTGTGTGTCTGTGTTTTTAAAGTACACTTTGGTTTTGAGTGTCCTGGATTGCTCAACAGGTTCACCCAAAAAAACCACAGTGTCCAAAAATTGA
>CM022760.1:5000-12500 GCA_012411365.1 Ameiurus melas | reverse complement strand
TGGTTGAATAGGGGACCAAGGAAAGTGCACGGGCCGGCGCTTGTTAAGCGTAGCTATTGTTCCTGTAGCAGACCCCGGCTTGGCGTCTGCTGATTTAACAAATCAATCGAGTCTAACCCGATTAGGTTTTATAGTTGGTGGATCACAAGCTATTCCCCAATGGGCTGTGGAGATGGTATTCAGTTGGAGGTGGTTCTTAGATGTCTAGGGTTAAGATGGTGCGTACCGTTTGAGGTTTCACTGTTGACATTTGGCTGTAACCCTCCCGAAGTTGGGCTTTCTTTTTTATTCCCAGCTGGGTGTGGAAGTTATTCTGGTTTTAAGTCATTCTTCCTGAGTAAGGTTTTTCCTGACCTGCTTAGAGCAGTAGTTAGGGCTAAACTTTTTATGGATTAGGATCAGGTTATTTATTTGTTAATTTCTCATTGTTTTTGTGTCGGTGTGTGTAAATACTGGGTAGAAGGTTGGAGTCTCATTAACCTGTTGCTTAGCCCGTCGGATTGATTTCTGGTTTTGACTTTAATTCGTTTTAGATGTTGTAGCTGTGCTTCCTGATTGTCGTGAATCCTAGGGAGTATTTGGAGAAGTTGAGAAATGGGTCCAAGTTGTGGGTACTTAGGGTTAGGGTTTATGGTTAATTTTTAGAGTTCAGGTTGAATTTTTAGGGATCGGAGCTACAGTTTAGCGTACTGGTTATGATTAGGGTTTAGGTTAGGCTTTAGGGTTCAGAGCCAAGGTTATGGTTAGGGTTAGGGTTTAGGGTTAGGGTTTAGGGTCAGGGATTAGGGTTTTAGGTTGAGTTTTCGGGGTCGGAGCTAAAAGTTAAAGTGGCCGGTTATGGTTAGGATTTAGGTTAGGGTTTTAGGTTAGGTTTTAGGGTTAGGGTTAGGGTTAGGGTCAGGGTCAGGGGTTGGGGGTTAGGGTTAGGTTTTTTGTAAGAATACAATGATCCCCCCCATACAAATTCATTGCGTGGTTGAATAGGGGACCAAGGGTTGGGGTTAGGGTTAGGGTTTAGGGTTAGGGTTTTAGGGTTAGGGTCAGGGTTTAGGTTGAGTTTTGGGGGTGCGGAGTTAGAGTTAAAGTGGCCGGTTATGATTAGGGTTTAGGTTAGGTTTTAGGGTTCAGAGCTAGGGTTATGGTTGGGGTCTAGGTTAGGGTTAGGTTTTAGGGTTCAAGGCTAAGGTTATAAATTAAATTTTTAAAATTTTTATATATACACTAAATTTTAGGACACATCATCAGTAGTGCTCCATCAGAATCATTGGGTGTTTCAGGCCTTTAATCACTTAGACACCCTCAACTGGACGGGGCCGTGGGTTGATCACTCCCGGCCTGTGTCCCATAGCCAATCATCCCATTACGCCTAAGGCATGGTTTAAGATGATATTTTTATTTCAAATGGGCCTGCGTTTTTGAGTTAAATAACCATTCATTCATCCATTCATTCATTTATTTTGCTCTGATCTGATCATAGTATAATTTACTAATTGTTTTTCAGTCCCTGTCAGTTTTGGTTACTTTATTAAGCGGTAATTTATATTGGAAGCATGTTGGATCAGTCAATTTCGATTGTTTTAGACCTCCATATTGGTTGATGGATTATTATTTTTTAATTTCTGTATTACTAAGATCAACTGATTGTATTCTAGAGCCATGTCGGTTTGGTTACTTAGATCGTTCTAGGCCTAAGTATTGATTATTGGGTTATTATTTTTAGTTTCTGTATTGGTGTAATCCACTGTTTGTATTTTAAAGCCCTGTCTGTTTTGCCTAATTAAGGAGAATTAAATTATATAAGGAGCATGTTAGTTCGGAACATTAAATTGTTTTAGATCTAAGTGTTGATTGCCGGTTTATTGTTTTAATTACAGTCATAGAATTTTACCCTATTTTATTTATTTATTTATTTGTTTATATAAAACTGCTTTAGGCCTAAGTCTTTGTTTGATGGCTTATTGTTTTAATTACAGTCATTTAATTTCACCCTTTTGAGTAATGTTAGCTTGTTTTGTTTTGGCTACTAATGAAATGGTAATTTATATTGGAAGCATGTTGGATCCGTTGATTTCGATTGTTTTAAACCTACATATTGGTTGATGGTTTATTATTATTTATTTATTTATTTATTTATTTATTTATTTATTTATTTATTTATTTATTTATTTTCTGTATTAATAAGATCAACTGATTGTATTTTAGAGCCATGTCGGTTTGGTTAATTAGATTGTTTTAGGCCTGAGTATTGATTATTGGATTATTATTTTAGTTTCTGTATTGGTGTAACCTACTGATTGTATTTTAAAGCCCTGTCTGTTTTGCCTACGTAAGGAGAATTAATTTATATAAGGAGCATGTTTGTTGCGAACATTAAATTGTTTTAGATCTAAGTGTTTTTTGGCGATTTATTGTTTTAATTACAGTCATAGAATTGTACCTTATTTTATTTATTTATTTATTTATTTGTTTTATATAACAACTGCTTTAGGCGTAAGTTTTTGTTTGATGGCTTATTGTTTTAATTACAGTCATTTAATTTCACCCTTTTTGAGTAATGTTAGTTTGCCCAATTTGCCTAATAAAAGTTTAGTTATTCTAAAAAGCCTGGTGGGCGTCGGTGTTTTGGACGTCGGGTAGCGTATACTTACCTTGCTCAGCCCGGAGTGACTCTTGTTAACACCGCAAAGGTTTCCGAGTCACCCCGAACTAAGCCATAGCTAAGTCTAAGGGGCGTCCTATCTAACTAAACCAGGGGTCCAGAGGTAGGTCCCGTGCAATACGTCACCTCCGGATGGCCCTGGGTGGAGTTACAACTCAGCGGATGGCTTGACCCTACCGTTCCTCCTCACAGGGATTCCGAACCTTTCGGGAAACCATCAGGCTTCTACTGAGTTGGGCCCCTGGGGTTGGCGTGTGCCAGCGGTTCCTTCCTACCTTACTCCAAAAGTAGTCTCGGGGAAGTGATCAGGCTTCTACTGGCGTAGCCGCCCCGACTTGGATGTAGGAGTGGTCCCCACCCACTAGGCTCGTTCTAAGATCGATTTCCCTATTATGGTAAAAAAAAACTTTTTGACTTATGTATTTGTAGTTGACTGAAAGGTTTGGGATTCTATACCGGGTACCAAAAACACGTACGTTTAGCTCCGACGGTTGTTAAGATGTTTTGCCGTTAAGTCTGGTTTAAGTTAGGACCATGATCCTTTCTGTCTCGCACAAATTTCCTTCTCAGCGAATCCGCATCACCCGGTATTTTATTTGGCCAAGCTAAGATGTAACCGTGTATTTTACCCCCCATTCTACGTATTAGTATATTATAATCTGTGTTTCACTTGTTTACCGTATTATTTATTGTTATTATTATTATTACTTCTCCATTTATTATGACCTTGGCGCGAACTCTGTGTTAAAAATGCACCTTCACTTCCTGTATCCCAGCCGTGGGAAAGCGCGTCAGATCGCGCAAAATAGCTGCCCTAAAATTAGATTTTCGCAGCGATTGTGTTTCCATAACCTGTCTTAATCTAACCAGGGTGTTGATTTTTGCTTGAAACGGATAAATATTATTTTAATATTTTCCATTATTTTTAATATTCTCCGTTGTATGACAGACCCGATCACAGCTAAAGTGATCTGTGGAAGCCATCATACGTGCACCTGATTAAAATACGCATCAGATCCATTGATAAATTTTCACGAGTGAAGTTTTTGAGGTATAAAAAAGCTCGGCGCGCGTGTTTAAGAATGCACCCTCACTTCCGGTATCCCAGCCCTAAGCGCTCTAGATCGCGCAAAATAACTACCTTAGAATTAGATTTTTCGCAGCGATTGTGTTTCTATAACGTGTCTTAATCTAATCAGGGTGTTGGTTTTGCTTGAAACCGATAATAATTATTTTAATATTTTCCATGATTTTTAATATTCTCCGCTGTATGGCAGCCCGATCACGGCTAAAGTGATCTGTGGGGGTAATCCTACGTGCACCCGAATAAATACGCATCGGATCCATTGATAAACTTTCACGAGTGAAGTTTTGAGGCTTAAAATAGCTCTCGGCGCGCTTCATGTTTAAGAATGCACCCTCACTTCCGGTATCCCAGCTGTGAAAAACGCTCCAGATCGCGCAAAATAGCTACCTTAAAATTATATTTTCGCAGCGATTGTGTTTCTGTAACGTGTCTTAATCTAACCAGGGTGTTGGTTTTGCTTGAAAGCGGATAATTATTATTTTTAATATTTTCCATGATTTTTAATATTCTCCGCTGTATGGCAGCCCGATCCCGGCTAAAAGTGATCTGTGGGAGTAATCCTACGTGCACCCGACTAAATACGCCTCGGGTCCATTGATAAACTTTCACGAGTGAAGTTTTGAGGCTTAAAATAGCTCTCGGCGCGCTTCGTGTTTAAGAATGCACCCTCACTTCCGGTATCCCAGCCGTGAAAAACGCTCCAGATCGCGCAAAATAGCTACCTTAAAATTATATTTTCGCAGCGATTGTGTTTCTGTAACGTGTCTTAATCTAACCAGGGTGTTGGTTTTTGCTTTGAGCGGCTCCTCATTATTTTTAATATTCTCCGCTGTATGACAGGTGCGATACACAGGTGCGATCACAGCTGCAGCGATCTGTTTTACCTTAAAATTAGATTTCACGCGCGATTATGCTTCTATAACGTGTCCTAATCTAACCCGGGTGTTGGTTTTGCTTCTAAATGGATAATTATTATTTTTAATATTTTCCATTATTTTTAATATTCTCCGCTGTATGACGAAGGAGCGATCACAGCTGAAACGATCTGTAGGAGCAATCATAAGTGCACCTGAGTAAAGTACGCATCGGATCCATCGATAAAACTTGCGTGAATAACGTTTGAGGGTTTTACATAGCTGTCAGCCGAGCTCCATGTCTAAAATTATCATTCACTTCCGGTATCTTAGGTGCGTGGAAGGCGCTCCAGATCACGTAAAATAACTCTCTTAAAATTAGCTCTTACATGGCGATTATATTTCCGTTCTTTATCTTAATCCACCCAGGGTTTTGTGTTACGCCCGACTTGGATAATTTTGGAATATTTCTCAGCAGTACGGTTTGGTGTGATGATCTATGACTGGAGGATTAGGACGTGTCCCTACTGAGGTATTTATTAATTCCCTTCATAAAAATTATATGAGGAGTTATTTGAGAGACTAGAATGTTTATTTATCTATTTAATTTGTTTGCTTATTTATTTATACCTTTTTAATTAATTAATCTATTTGTGTATTTATTTTGGTAGTTTTGTGGTTTGTGACAGGTTTTGGATTAGTCACAGTAGTTAGGTTATGAATAGATTAGGGTTAGGTTTACATTATGCTACTTTATTTATTTATTTATTTATTCATTCATTTATTCATTCATGTTTAAGTGAACTAATAGATAAACCTGGAAATGCACAACTAAAAAATCATTCATTTCGTTTATGGTGTGGGATTAAGTTATAATTAGGGTTAGATTGCAATATGGCCATGTTTAATTATGGTACGGTTAAAGTCAAGTTATAATTTATTTTGAAAACAAAGTTTTGGGATTTTTCGGTTTTTAGACATCCCACGAGTGGGGGTTTGTTGATCTTTATTTGGCTATAATTTCACCCTAAATCGGGCTTTCTTCTTTTCTTCGTTCTTCTTTCCGGCAGGTTTTATCCTGCATGTCGGAATGATAGGTAGAGCAGAGTAAAGAGTGGGCTACCTGTCTGGGCAGTACACTCCTACACGCCTGTCTGGGCTTGTCTCTGCCCACCTATTCCATGGTCTCTCCATCCCCGATTAGAGGTGAGAGACTGGACAGGTGTGATCCATGCAGGCGATAGTACGTGTATATTCATGTTTTAGACCTGCAGTTTAAGAGATGGTATCTTGTTTACCTGGGGTTAAGGTATTATTTCTGATCAGGGATTTGCTGATGGTTTTGGTTATAATCCTATGTCAATTTGGGCCTTCTTCTTATCTTATCTTCGTAGTGGAGTGTAGGAATCTTTTTAGGTTTTGGATTTTCCCACCGGTGAGGGCTTTTCTGACGTTTTTTGCTATAATTTTATCCCTAGTTGGGCTTTCTTCCTTTCTTCATAGTTGAATATGGGAGTCTTTTTTAGATTTTGGGTATTCCTTCCTGTGTGGGGCTTTGCTGGAGATATTTTGGTTATAATTTAGAGTGATTTTTATATATCTCCATTTTAGGCTTTTTCTTTTTGCAGTTAAGTGTAGAGCCTAACTAGGTTTTGATTTTGTTCCTGCATGAGGTTTTGTTAATGGTATTCGATTGTAATCTAACCCCAAATTGGGCTTTCTTCTTTTCTTCGTAGTTGAGTGTACGAGTTCTTTTAGGTTTTTAGACATCCCTACCGAGTGGGGCTTTGTTGATCTTTATTTGGCTATAATTTCACCCTAAGTCGGGCTTTCTTCTTTTCTTCGAGTTCTCCTTTCCGGCAGGTTTTATCCTGCATGTCGAATGATAGGTAGAGCAGAGTAAAGAGTGGGCTACCTGTCTGGGCAGTACACTCACCATGCCTGTCTGGGCTTGTCTCTGCCCACCTATTCCATGGTCTCTCTATCCCCCGATTAGAGGGTGAGAGAGCTGGACAGGTGTGATCCATGCAGACGATCGTCGTGTATATTTATGTTTTTATCCCTGCAGTTTGAGAGATGGTATTTTTGTTTACCTGGGGTTAAGGTATTATTTCTGATCAGGGGATTTGCTGATGGTTTTGGTTATAATCCTATGTCAATTTGGGCCTTCTTCTTATCTTCGTAGTGGAGTGTAGGAATCTTTTTAGGTTTTGGATTTTTCCCACGGTGAGGCTTTTCTGACGTTTTTTGCTATAATTTTATCCCTAGTTGGGCTTTCTTCCTTTCTTCATAGTTGAATATGGGGTCTTTTTAGATTTTGGGTATTCTTTCCTGTGTGGGGCTTTGCTGGAGATATTTTGGTTATAATTTAGAGTGATTTTTATATCTCCATTTTAGGCTTTTTCTTTTTATTTGCAGTTAAGTGTGGAGCCTAACTAGGTTTTGATTTTGTTCCTGCATGAGGTTTTGTTAATGGTATTCGGTTTATAATCTAACCCCAAATTGGGCTTTCTTCTTTTCTTAGTAGTTGAGTATCACGAGCTCTTTTTAGGTTTTAGACATCACTACCGATTGGGGCTTTGTTGATATTTATTTGGCTATAATTTCACCCTAAGTTGGGCTTTCTTCTTTTCTTCATTCTTCTTTCGGACGGTTTCATCCTGCATTTGAACGACTGGTTAAGCAGAATAAAGAATGGGCTACCTGTCTGGGCAGTACATTCACCATGCCTGTCTGGGCTTGTTTCCGCTCACCAATCAAGAATCTCTCCACCCCCAATCCAAAAGGGTAGGAGAGACCCATAATCTCCCACCCCCCAATCCAAAAGGATGGGAGACTGGACAGGTGTGATCGATGGACATGATTGTTGTAAAGCTCATGGTCCACCAACAACTAAGACT
>CM022759.1:35374852-35389914 GCA_012411365.1 Ameiurus melas | reverse complement strand
AAACCTATTCTTGCAGAAAACCTCAATGATTGTAGACGGGGGTTTTTTTTGTTTTTTTTTAAAATCCATTTAGGCACAGCGTTCGCCATACAAGACCCTGGGATCGAGTTGTTCCTATAGAAACAATAAAATATTACAATTATTATTATTATTATTAAAGCATTTGTAGCTACACTACTGTCAGAGTTGCTGTTATAGAACGTTTAAACAACACCTCCTGACCAATCAGAATCAAGAATTCAAATGCAGTATATATGATGGATGCCCCATACAGTGTTATTTCTAGATGTTAAATTTTTGGGGGTGTGTGTGTTAGGGGGGGGCTGTTATAGTTGTAGAGTTATCATACTGTCAGGGATTTGAGAGTCAGATGCAAATGAAAATAATATATATATATTGATATATATAAACTGATCAAAAAACACGTTGTTATTTAACATAGACATACAGTGGTGTGAAAAAGTGTTTGCCCCCTTCCTCATTTCCTGTTCCTTTGCATGTTTGTCACACTTAAGTGTTTTGGAACATCAAACCAATTTAAACAATAGTCAAGGACAACACAAGTAAACACAAAATGCAATTTGTAAATGAAGGTGTTTATTATTAAAGGTGAAAAAAAATCCAAACCATCATGGCCCTGTGTGAAAAAGTGATTGCCCCCCTTGTTAAAACATACTATAACTGTGGTTGTCCACACCTGAGTTCAATTTCTCTAGCCACACCCAGGCCTGATTATTGCCACACCTGTTCACAATTAAGGCATCACTTAAATAGGAGCTGCTTGACACAGTAAGGTCCACCAGAAGATCCTTAAAAGCTACACATCTCCGAGACCCAAAGAAATTCAGGAACAATTGAGAAAGAAAGTAATTGAGATCTATCAGTCTGGAAAAGGGTTATAAAGCCATTTCCAAAGCTTTGGGAATCCAGCGAACCACAGTGAGAGCCATTATCCACAAATGGCGAAGACATGGAACAGTGGTGAACCTTCCCAGGAGTGACCGGCCGCCCAAAATTACCCCAAGAGCGCCGCGACGACTCAATCCAAGAGGTCACAAAAGACCCCACAACAACGTCCAAAGAACTGCAGGCCTCACTTGCCTCAGTTAAGGTCAGCGTTCATGCCTCCACCATCAGGAAAAGACTGGGCAAAAATGTCCTGCATGGCAGAGTTCCAAGGAGAAAACCACTGCTGAGCAAAAAGAACATCAAAGCTCGTCTCAATTTCTCCACAACACATCTTGATGATCCCCAAGACTTTTGGGACAACATTCTGTGGACCGATGAGACAAAGAGAGGAACTCTTTGGAAGGTGTGTGTCCAAGTATATCTGGCGTAGAAGGAACACTGCATTTCATAAAAAGAACATTATACCAACAGTAAAATATGGTGGTGGTAGTGTGATGGTCTGGGGCTGTTTTGCTGTTCAGGACCTGGAAGACTTGCCGTGATAAAAGGAACTATGAATTCTGCTGTCTACCAAGAGATCCTGAAGGAGAATGTCCGACCATCTGTTTGTGTACTCAAGCTGAAACGAACTTCGGGTTCTGCAGCAGGACAATGATCCTAAACACACCAGCAAGTCCACCACCGAATGGCTGAAGAAAAACAAAATGAAGACTTTGGGGTGGCCTAGCCAAGGTCCTGACCTTAATCCTATTGAGATGTTGTGGTATGACCTTAAAAAGGCCGTTCATGCTCGAAAACCCTCTAATGTAACTGAATTAGGACAATTCTGCAAAGATGAGTGGGCCAAAATTCCTCCAGGACGCTGTAAAGCCTCATTGCACGTTATCGCAAACGCTTGGTTGCAGTTGTTGCTGCTAAGGGTGGCCCAACCAGTTATTAGGTTTAGGGGGCAATCACTTTTTCACACAGGGCCATGATGGTTTGGATTTTTTTCACCTTTAATAATAAACACCTTCATTTACAAATTGCATTTTGTGTTTACTTGTGTTGTCATTGACTATTGTTTAAATTGGTTTGATGTTCCGAAACACTTTAAGTGTGACAAACATGCAAAGGAACAGGAAATGAGGAAGGGGGCAAAACACTTTTTTCACACCACTGTACAGTCATTGATATGGTTGAGGAGATGTTTATTTAACATCTACGGAAGGAGTCTCCAGTTTCAGCGCTTACAGTTAGCGGTTTTGTTGGGTTCTCTGTATCCCGATAAGTTGCGGAGTTTTTAGGGTTGAGGTTTTGTTTTATTAACCCGAAGAGAGAAATGAGATAAGGGATAATATACGTTGATTTCAGGAACTTGATTTGTGGATGTTCCACGACATTAATTGCAAATAAATGGATAAAACAATATTATTAAAATAAAAAATTTATGAGTAGTATAAGAGGAATAAAACACTTTGGGATGTTCTGTTATAGGAAAATAATCCACTTGGAGTACTAGCGGTAACTCTGCTTTGCAGTACACCAGTCCGTTCTTGATTATATCCCAGTTATTGTATTCCTTACTTATTTGCTTTAGACATTTAGCAGGTAATGCATTTTCAACTCTGCCTTGTTTTAAGTGCGTCACATGCGTAACATAAATGATTTATTCTGAAATAAATGAGAATGATTAGAAAGTTGCTTCTGGCATGGTGAGTCGACGATAAAAGGATAAATGACGGTCCCAATTCAAAGCAAAGCACCAAAGCACAGCTAACACACAGGAAACTAATACTTCTCCTTTTACTGTAACGTCTGAGTGCTGTACTTGTGCCCAGACAAATAAAGTGGACCCGCTAAAGCGCCACTTGGTCCTGATAACAACCTGATAACATCTGTTTAATTACAGCCCCGATTCCGCTCCTATCGACGGTAAACAAAACGCCACAATGGCTGCCTCCCGGTCATGTGGACGTTTCCAACGTCCACTTCCTGCCACACAGGACAATGATACAAGGTGACTTTCGGCTCTATTGAATTTATACGCACACACACACACACACACACACACGCTTGTGTGTCTTCTTCAGAGTTTACACAGAGACAGACAGATTTAATGCTTGCTAGCACTGTATGTTTTAATGAAAAATGGCTCTTCAGGTGACACTTCAGGAAGTAGAATTAAGGGTTTTTTTTTATTTATTTATTACAATTGACATGACTAGGCCACAGAGAAAACTGAGGCGAATGTATGTTCTTAGCAAAAAAGTTTTGAAGGTTCTTCAGTTGTTCCACTGGGGAAAACCTTAAAGGTTCTATGTAGAACCTTAAATCTAAGCACTTCCCTATTAGAAAGGATCCCAAATAGAACCCTTAACTAGGGAGCCTTTGAAAGAGCCATTATTTTTTTAAAGCGTGCATGTATTTACTTCATATGTCTCTGGTTTTTTATTATTATTATTATTATTATTATTTACAAAAAATGCAACTTGACAAAGGGAGAAAACCTTTCCGAATTGCAAATCCAAATGAAATGGCAAAACCTAATGAAGAACTGCGCAGTCTTTAAATGAGCTGAGTAATTAACTGGAAAACAGGATGCAGGTGTGTTAGAGTTGTAAAGCAGGTAAGTCAGAAGGTTGTAAACTGCGGACTGGATCAGGAGTTGGAGCAGGGGCTTCTGGATCGGCTGTGGAGCTGGATGAATGAACATAAAAGCTTTTATTTCACTCTTTGTAGAGAGTGAATAATGGAAAACTTCAAGTGTTACGTTTTTAATTGTCTGTTAGGGGACAATTTGTCTACTAGTGTGTAAAAATAACTCATTTATTAACTGATGTGCAAACGGGCTAGCGAGGTGAATTACTTCTTTAAATAGTGGCTCTCTTTGTCATAATTGACCAATTATGACACAGAATTCATTGTAGGCGGATCCTAGATTGTGAACAAAGTGCATAACATTCATAGGCTACTGCATCGAATAATATCGTATCATTGGAGACTCGGTGTTATTGTCAAATATCAAACTATTTTCATAAGAATCGAAACTGGGTGTGAGAATCAAAACAATATTGTGTGGTACTGTACTGTATTGTACTGTCCTGTAAAATGTGCACTTTTTACAGTACTGTACTGTCTTGTACTGTATTGTATTGTCTAGTACTGTATTGTCTAGTACTGTATTGTCCTCTACTGTATTGTACTGTCCTTATTGTCTAGTACTGTATTGTACTGTATTGTCCTGTACTCTATTGTCTAGTACAGTATTGTACTGTCCTGTACTGTACTGTAATATATTGTCCTGTACTGCATTGTACTGTATTGTCCTGTACTGTATTGTCTAGTACTGTATTGTACTGTCCTGGACTGTATTGTAATGTCCTGTACTGTACTCTATTGTCTAGTACAGTATTGTACTGTCCTGTACTATACTGTAATATATTGTCCTGTACTGAATTGTACTGTATTGTCCTGTACTGTATTGTCTAGTACTGTATTGTACTGTCCTGTCCTGTACTGTATTGTACTGTCCTGTACTGTACTGTATTGTACTATCCTGTACTGTACTGTATTGTCTAGTACTGTATTGTATTGTCCTGTACTGTATTGTATTGTACTGTCCTGTATTGTCCTGTACTGTATTGTACTGCCCTGTACTGTATTGTACTGTATTGTCCTGTACTGTATTGTATTGTACTGTCCTGTATTGTCTAGTACTGTATTGTACTGTACTGCACTGTACTGTACTGTCTGTACTGTATTGTACTGTACCTGTTGTATGTACTGTCCTGTATTGTCTAGTACTGTATTGTACTGTACTGTACTGTATTGTCTAGTACTGTATTGTACTGTCCTGTATTGTCTAGTACTGTATTGTCCTGTACTGTATTGTCCTGTCCTTATTGTCTAGTACTGTATTGTACTGTATTGTCCTGTACTGTATTATCCTGTATTGTCCTGTACTTTATTGTCTAGTACTGTATTGTAATGTACTGCACTGTCTTGTATTGCTAGTACTGTATTGTACTGTCCTGTACTGTCCTGTACTGTACTGTATTGTCCTGTCCTGTATTGTCTAGTACTGTATTGTACTGTACTGTATTGTACTGTAGTGTACTGTCCTGTACTGTACTGTATTATACTGTCCTGTACTGTCCTGTATTGTATTGTACTGTCCTGTATTGTCTAGTACTGTATCGTATTGTATTGTCTAGTACTGTATTGTACTGTACTGTCCTGTACTGTACTGTATTGTAATGTCCTATACTGTATTGTACTGTATTGTCCTGTACTGTCTTGTCCTGTACTGTATTGTACTGTACTGTATTGTCTATTACTGTATTGTACTGTACTGTATTGTCTTGTACTATATTGTACTTTCCTGTATTGTACTGTCCGTTATTGTCTAGTACTGTATTGTAGCGTATTGTACTGTATTTTATTTTACTATATTATATTTTATTGTATTGTATTGTACTGTGTTGTAGCGTATTGTACTGTATTATATTATATTATATTGTACTATATTGTACTATATTATATTTTATTGTACTATATTATATTGTACTGTACTGTACTGCATTGCATCATAGCCAATTTAGCGGCATTGTCAAATTGAATGTTTACCTTTAAGAAACAAAATTGTCTCGTATCATAGCAGATTCAGAGGGTATCATCAAATAATGATTCATTGTCTTACAAATCATAGGCTAGCAAGGCAATTTCTCCACAAATCTGATCTGATTCTGAACGAACTTTTCACTTATCAATCGGAGAGTACTAAATTAAATCGTATCCTATTATAGCAGTCGAGTGGTATCGTCAGTTATCTAATCGTTTACTAAAGAATCAGAACCATATCGAAACATCTCTACACACCTATTTATCTTGACTAAAAACACCAGGTTATACGAATATGTACCATTATGCGATTCGAAATCCCACCAAGTTCCTCCTGCCATCTTAAATATCATAATACCATAAATATATTCTCAGTCGTGTGTTTAACAGCAGCCAAAACCGTCACAATATACACCATCATCAGAAGGATTTTGTTTGTGAGGTGGATGTAAGTGGTCATGTTCAGTGTTTGGCGCTAATTAAAGTGCAGCTTGTAGGGAGTCAGCGTGCTGCTAATTGAATTGGCAGCCTTGTGTTTTGTGGGGTTTAATGACAAGAACACTGTACACCTGAGGCCAAGGATGAGCTGATAGACAATCACTGTACGCTTCAAAGCGTCTCTGACAACACACGTCTCACGTCTCACGCCTCACACAAGCACGAGCACATGCACAAGCACAGCTGTTTTAATGTCTGTTTTTCTTACTTTGTTAGCGTCTGGTCTACAATCAGCAATCAGTGATGTATAAAGCAAACATGAACCTAATCCCAAAAGCTGTCTTTCTTCACAAACTCTGTATCAAAAGTATTCCTTTGAAGCGTTTCCAGCATTTTGGGGCTGATACCATTTTAAAAGTAGGGTTGAGTGCAAAAGTTTGTGCCCCCCTTTTTAGGTTTCTGGATCATTAAAAATGTATCTGAATTTGACAGGTTTTGTCCATCAGTTTAAAACACCAGGCGCACGTGTGAGACTGAATATAATGTGTCTAAACGGGATCGTTTATTTATTTATTTTTTATTTTCCCCGCAAGATCGAACGCTGGCGTCTGCAAAAATCAAACAAATAAATAAATAAATGAATGGAACGCTGCTGTTTACTTTGCTCGGTTTTAAGTGAAACGTTTGTGTAAAGCTTTGCCACTCTTCCAGGATTTGAAGCCCGTGGTCTCCCAGTCGATGCCAGTCTTAAATACGGTCGGTCCAGTGCAAAAGTTTGCACGCCTTCAGCTCAGAATTCATACGCTCATTCAATAGAAACAGAAAAGACAGTAGGCATTCTGCAATAAACACACTACAAACCAGCCCATTATTAATCTGTATGATATCAACATTTAGCAAGCATCAACATTTCTTAGCAACACTTGGTTTATCGGTCATAAACACTAAAGGTTTTCTTACCCCATAATAACAGGAGTATTTTCTCGGTGGTTCTGTGTCCTCTTTATGAGACCTGCTTCCTCAATCTAATCACAATAAAGTGCTCTGAGTGCTGTGTCCATGACAGGGGTCCACCCCCTTCAATCAGTTACATCAGTGAGTGTGTGTGTGTGTGTGTGTGTGTGTGTGTGGCAGACGGATATGGCTGAGGAAATACCCAGGGGAACGGTCACGGTCGACGAGAGGATGGGGATTAGGCTCATTAAATCACGGCGCAGAGGAGACGGAATACAAATGATGCTCAAACAGAGACACTAATCATACACAGATACTTTTATCATTTTAATGTAAAAAAAAAAAGAAAGAAAGAAAGAAAGAAAGAAAGAAAGAAAGAAAGAAAGAAAGAAAACAATAATCCTCTTAGATTGCGCTTGTTATGTCAGTGTCAGCTGAACAAATCTTAAATGTACAGATAAAGTGTTTCATGTTACTCTGAAATGCTGACCAACAAGACATTTAATGCGATATACAGCAAGTATGGACTTTTAGTATTACACTTAAGGGTGTTTTTATATCTCCTGCTGTTTGGTTTGGGTTTTTTTTATAAAAAAGCTCTTTAGCTGTTTTGTTTTTTTAAAGTACTACGACAATTATTTGCATTATATTTTTGTTTATTGTTTTTACTTTCCCCTCTTTCATTGATGTATTACATTTCATTTCTATGTCCGTTTCTTTCATTTTAATCCATTTTCTCCCTAAACACTTTATTATATTTCTATCCCTTTCTCTAGCTCTGAAAAGCTCCGTATTTTCGTAGTTTCAGGTCTTGTGAGAGCTGTTTTTTTTCTGATTCTCATCGACTCCTAACCCGACCGCTCACAGGATTTTAGCGTGAACCTTTCATGCCTTCAATAAGACGTGACAAAACGGGCGTTTGAAGCGCTCGGACACCGTCAGGAGGCATAAATACCTCCACTAGAGTTACTTTATACGTTCTAATGGGTGAACACTGAATTCTTTGGAATTTGTGTAGATAAAATATGAATGTGTACATTTTTCCTTCACCTGGAAACCAACTCTACATTAGCCCAAACAAGAGGTTCAAAGAAATAGTACACACACACACACACACACACACACACACACACATAAAAAACAATTTTTGAGCCCAAATGTAGTTTGACGGGTTTGCTTTGATAGTTTTGTATTGGAGCTACGAAGATAATGGTGCTAACAAGCAGTGAAGGTCTGTCTCACCTAGAAGTATCTTCTTCATGCCACATGTAGACATGCAGATGTGGTTTAGGACACAGTGAGACTGACCGGCTCTCGATGAACACGAGCAAAACGTCATTATTTAGCTGAACACTGAAATGTTACTGAGCTGAAATGTTGTGGAGGCAGCCATCTTGGAATTTGAAAGCAGAATTGTATTAGGAAGTTAGACACATGCCAGTATAATACTGCTTCAAGCTTAAATGTACAAAACAGGGCCGATTTTTTAAATAAATAATTTTATTTCAATAATGAATACAAATGAAATAAAAAAATTATTTTAAGTTATTTAAATTCTCATTTTCAAAATTCACATAAAAAATGCTGAAGGGAAAAAGCCAAGGCATGTTTGCGGTTAGCTTCTTGAGTTTTGCGCTGAGGCTACGAGGCTAATGTGGGTAACAAGTAAGGGAACACATTCGCCTCGGAGAATTTCAGCTCGATAATACATACACTTTATTTATTTCTTTTTAAATAGCAGAACAAATCTTTGGACCACAAGTCCAACCTGTAAAGTAACACCAAACTGGAACAGATCGAGCTTCGACCGTTCATTGAACAGAAAATGGTGTCGTATTGTGCTATGAACTGCATGAACAAGCCTATTTACGAGGAATAAGTCGACACAGTTTGAGGCAAAATTGAACAATTTAGCCATGCAGTTTGCATGATGCTAAGCTAACAGCTACTGTATGAGCCGGCATTACTATCTGGATAATGCAGAAACCAGTGCAGAAGTGAAGACCTTCAGACACCAAACATGTTTTGATTGATGGATCATTTGGAGGAAGGGGGAAAACGTGATAATTATATCATTCCAAAGTCTTACAGTGGAAAAGGCTCAACTACAGCACCACTGCTTCAAAAATATGAACAGCATAAAATCTCTAGAAGAGTTTCTATGATCACCTCATGCTCTCGTTTTCTTTCAAATGCCTCTTGTTCTTCCCATCACGTCTGTACTCCATTTCTTTATTTATATATGCTCATTTTTTATTTTATTTTTTTTATCATTGCTTGTAATGTGACCTTGACTCAAAAAATGTAATTATTATCATTATTTCTGTGGTTTGAAGTGGATGAGTGTTATACGCTGTATGAGCTAAATAACGGATCTGATTACTGCTTAGTGAACAACACAGTAAAAACAATCATAAAAGCATCGAGCGGTTAAATGTTTCATCCAAAAACAGCATCCAGGCTAGAGCTAGAACCAAAACGCTACGAAACGCGGTGCGAGATTTGGATTTAATATTGTGGTTTTCAAGACCAGCTTTCTCTTCAAGGAAAAAATGTTTTGACCAGTTGGAAGGATTTTTATTTTCCAGTCTATAAAATGCCACTGTGTTCAAAACTGATCATTGTACAGAACAAGCGCAGAATGGAGAGTTCATCAGTCCTTTTTAAATAAAAAATGTGATTTTGCCTCTTTGTATGAAGTACAAATGCATAGTTCGTTCATGCTCATTAATATGCATTCGGCAATTTGAAAATTAAAGGTGCAGTACGTGATTTTTTATTTATTTTTTTTCTCCCGTACTTCTACAAATCACCTGGAAAATATATAGAACATGAAATAAAAAATACACTGTATTAAATCGCTGAGAAAATCTATCCTGGGGGCGGAGCTTCGTGAACATGGGCAGGAGTTGTTTGAAAAGTCGCACCCACTTAACTGTTAATAGTGGTTAGCACATCCGCCTCACACCTTCTGGGTCGGGGGTTCGATTCCCACCGTGGCCCTGTGTGTGTGTGTGGAGTCTGCATGTTCTCCCCGTGCTGCGGGGGTTTCCTCCGGGTACTCCGGTTTCCTCCCCCAGTCCAAACACATGCATGGTAGGCTGATTGTCGTGTCTGAGGTGTCCATAGTGTGTGAATGATTGTGTGCCCTGTGATGGACTGGAACCCTGTCCAGGGTGAGATAGTTTTCTGTTTATACGTCACTGCAATTTAGGCTCGTGTGAAATTTGGCTGCAATACGCTGTTTTATGTTCAGCGTTCAGGACTTTTCTCCTTGCCGCATGAATCAAGTGAGTTGCGGCGTTTGACGGTGGCTCGGTGTGTAAAGGCGTTTGCAGAATCCCCTCGAACAGATGCACAGCACGAGCTGGCTGCATGATACAATGCCAGAGGTATCTGGAAGAATGGGATGTGGATCGAAACCAACAGCCTTGGGCTAGGCATGGGGAATACTAACGGCCTCCTCTGTAAACACGAAGCCCACGCCGCACTGTGAGGCTGAGATAAGAGCAGCAGAATAAGACGCGATACCTCTATCCTGCAGAAACGCTGAGCGTGATGCATCTTTCCTTGTGCAGAAATACACACCGCATATAAGACAAACAACAAAAGTTCAGTGGGCAAATTTGACATCACATACGGTATGTGTCAAATATAGTTCATTACAATATTTGAAGACATCTACATTATACCATTTTGACTCTCTAATCTGATTGGTCGGAAGATCTCGATTCATCTATAACAGCGAGCTCTACTGTAGATCTGGCAGCAAGCTTTATATGAACACACCTGTTGAAATACGCTATTGTTTCCATAGTAACTTACACATGGACTTGTATGGTGGATGATCCACCTAAAAACGTATATAAACACTGATATTGTGAAGGTATTTCTGTGTGAAGACGATTTATTTTAGCGTTTCTGGAAGGAGTGTCAGAGCTTTGTGACAGGCATGAAAAGGCCAACAGTACTATGCGTTAGAGCCTATAGGAGAAAACTGGTTTTTTGGATGAAACCTAATCAAGCGAGCAATCAAACAGACCGGAACTCAATAAATGTAAGTAAGGTGAGTTAAATAAAAATGGCTTTATTTTTGCATTGTTTGTTGCACATTTGTGGCACGGAAGTATATCAGTGAAAATTAATCCAATTCTAATGTATTATACCACACTATTAAGGTTTCTATTTGACTCACCCTTCAGCTATAACTATACAGTATACAGGTTAATAATATTTAACCTTTAACTATTCGCAGACAGAATGTAGAACTGCGACAAATTATTATAATATTATATATAGAAATAGAATATGTCTATGATTTCATCGACTTTACTTTAGGTTGAATTGTACGGGTGTATTTGTTGACAATCAATGCTAGGACCAAAGTAGTAGTCATCCATCTTCTACCGCTTACTCCTTCTTCAGGGTCACGGCGAACCTGGAGAGTATCCCAGGAACAAGGGCACAAGGCGGGGTACACCCTGGACAGGGTGCCAATCCATCGCTGGGCACAATCACATACACACTCACACACCCATTCATACACTACGGACACTTTAGACACGCCAATCAGCCTACCATGCATGTCTTTGGACTGGGGGAGGAAACCGGAGTACCCGGAGGAAACCCCCGCAGCACGGGGAGAACATGCAGACTCCACACACACACACAGGGTCACGGTGGGAATCGAACCCCCGACCCTGGAGGTGTGAGGCGAACGTGCTAACCACAATACACAATATATAAATATATTTATTGTCCAATGACATCCCATAATTATTTGAATGGGAAAAGTTTTCCTCACTCAGTGAATGGAGGAATATCTATGGAGACCCCTGAATAAATATTTCACTGGTGTTCTCAGTGATCAACTAGAACAGAAACAACCTGTTCTAGTTGATCACTGAGAACACCAGGAAATATTTATTCAGGGGTCTCCATAAATATTTATTCTCATGGGTCTCAGTAAATGAGATTGTAGATCATTTCAGTTGCAATGACTTTGCCTTTTCTTTATTGACAAAATTCAAAGAATTAGACAATGTTTCCATGTCAGGTACAGGATCTGTGCTGCCTCTGTGTCCACCTAAAAACAACTCAATTAGCATGATACAATTTCATCCAATCACTCATGGAACACTTGGGGACATTATACAACACCTGAAATCCTCCTCCTGCTTCCTTGATATTCTGCCAACAGGCTTTTTTCAAAAAAGGGGTTTCTAACTGCACGAACTATTAGAAATTTTCGACACATCTCTTCACTCAGGTTTCTTCCCACAGGTCCTGAAAACTTCTGTCATCCATACCACTTCTAAAAAGAATAATCTAGACACGTCACTAATGAGCAATTATAGGCGCAGATCAAACCTCCCATTCTTAAGTAAAAACTAAAGCTGTTTTTTTCAACAGCTGAGCAATTACTGTGAACTACACGACTGTTTTGATGTCTTCCAGTCAGGGTTCCGACCGAATCACAGCACCGAGACTGCTCTTGTTAAAGTCTTCAATGACATCCATTTAAACACAGAAAGTGGCAGAATTTTAGTCTTAGTATTATTGGATCTCAGTGCTGCATTCGACACGGTCGACCATAATATATTACTAGACCGACTAAAAAATTGTGTGGGACTTTCTGGCAATGTATTAAACTGGTTTGAATCCTACTTAAAGGACAGGGACTACTTCATGTCTATAGTCAATTACACATCCGACATTACAAAAATGACCTGCGGAGTTCCCCAAGGCTCCATTTTGGGGCCCCTTTTGTTAAACATCTACATTGCTTCCACTGGCTCAGATTAGAGAAAACAACAAAATTAGTTACCAGATTTGTGCAGATGACACACAGATTTACATAACCATTTCGGCCAGGGAAATATGATCCCACACAGGTGTTGAGGAACTGCATTGAACACATCGGTGCTTGGATGTGCCAAAACTTTCTCCAATTAAACAAAGAGAGCTTTTTGTGTTTTTGGAGGTAAGAAGATGCGATTAGAGGTCAGCACTCAGCTTCAGTCTATAATGTTAAAGACCACTGACCAAGTCAGAAATCTTGGTGTAGTCATGAACTCGGACTTGACCTTCAACAACCATATTAACACAGTTAAAAAAGTCAGCCTACTACCACTGAATGGTTTGGGTCCAATATATATTTCTGGTCTACTGGTAATTATTATGAACCATCTAGACCTCTGAGGTCGTCTGGAACAGGTCTGCTTTCTGTTCCCAGAGTCGGAAACTAAACATGGAGAAGCAGCATTTGGTTTTTATGCTCCACACGTCTGGAACAAACTCCCAGTTCAAGACTGAAGACTTTTCTTTTGCTGATGCTTTTAATGAAATCATCAAGGTATTTCAATTAGTATCTTGTGCTGCACTGTAAGCTTTTTTCGTATGTTTTAACCTGTATTTTCTTTTTTAAATGTTGCTTTTATGTTTTATGTAAAGCACTTTAAATTACCCTGTTGTTGAAAATGTGCTATACAGATCGATTTGCCTTGCCTTGCCTTGCCATACTATACACATTGCAGTTCAGACACAGCCTGTTACCTGTTTAACAGATGCTCCTCACCAGCAGGGGGCAGCACTGTCCAAAGGAAAAACCCTTCAGGTCTGTATTTAAACTGTACTGTACATTCCTCAAACACCTCCCACAACCCATTTTAAACCATTTCCATTGAACACATATACAACAACAGAGAAGGAGTACAAATAAACATTAAATCAACCGTATTCTGTGAAAAAAAAAAAATCTGAAATCCTTCAGGCTTCCTTGTTTTATTATTATTATTTTCTATTGTAGTGCTACACTGATCTCCTGAAGGAAATATTTAAAACCTGGCTTATAATCAGTCCCTTTCTTCTTATACCAATTTACCAAAAAAAATTTTTTAAAACATCGTGTAAAAAACTATTATCTCACCCGGAAAGGAAAGAAAAACAGTTACAACACAGTACAGTCTTACTAAATTCTCAGCATCAACCCAAAACACTTTGGCATGAGCACACTGACATGAGAAGAACAATTTCCCTTTCGTTAACCTTATAATGACGATACAAAATACACCATCATTCATTCATTCATCTTCAGTAAGCGCTTTATACTGCTCAGGTTTGTAGTGGATTCGGAGTTTATCCTGGGAATACTGGGCGTGAGCTGGGAATATACCCTGAACGGGATGGCATTTCATCACACGGCACTGTGCGCAAACACATTTACACACTCATGTACATGTAGGGGCAAGTTAGAGTCACCAATCCCCCTTCAGAGATGGTATAGTAATCTCAAGAAAGGAAACACAACATTATTATTATTATTATTATTATTATTATTATTATTATCCATCCATCCATCCATCTTCAACCGCTTATTCCTGCTTCAGGGTCGCGGGGAACCTGGAGCCTATCCCAGGAAGCATCGGGCACAAGGCGGGGTACACCCTGGACAGGGTCCCAGTCCATCACAGGGCATATGGGATAGCAAATGAAGCTATATCTTAATATCTTAATTTCTCTTTTCTCCATAAACTACACGAATCCACTCAACAACAAACATTAAGACATTTAGGTGTGTTTTCATTTGTGCTAGATTCCTAATCTGATCAATATACTACTTAAAATGCTGTTTACTATCTGATTTTTAAAAATTGTAATTCTTAAATATTTAAAAAATATCGACTAAGGAACAGCCCTATATCGATTTGACCCGAGCTTCACTTGGCAGCCTGACATGCTCGGTTACACAGAAGGTGGAATTAATGGCTGTGTGTTTCAGGCCTCTGTGCTGAGTTTTTGGAAAATCTTTTACAAATAATAATTTAAAAAAAGATCAGAAAGGTACATTTTGAATTACGATATCATCTATTCATGCTGAATTGTAACCAGTATCAAAAATATTTATACTACGGTACTGTTGAGTTCTCTAATCTGATTGGTCAGGCAGTAAAGATGACCTTGTGCCGGCTGTAATTCAAATCACAGGTTTACATTAATGCACTCACACTTATACTGTATTGTTTCTATAGTAACAGCTAACAGGGACTTCTCTGGTAGACACGGCACATAAACGGACAAAAAAAATGTGTTTTCTGGAAGGAGAAGTTTACTTAACATTTATGGAAGGAGTCTCCAGTCCCAAGAGTTCAACTTTAAGT
>CM022759.1:35361830-35366830 GCA_012411365.1 Ameiurus melas | reverse complement strand
CACCATGACTAGGAACACTATTCTTAGTAAGGACTAGGTTATACACGCACTCAAACTCCAAGTCCGGGGGGCTGCGTTGGTAGAAGCCTGATCACTTCCTGAATCTACTCTGCAAGGTAAGGTAAGGAAGGAATCGCTGACGTATGTTTAACCCCGGGGACGCAACCCAGTAGAAGCCTGATGGTTTCCCGAAGGGTTCGAATCTTTTGATGAGGAACAGGTAGGGTCAAGCCATCCGCTGGTAACTACCACCCAGGGCCATCCGGGGTGACGTGTTTCACTGAACCCACCTCCGGACCCCTGGTTTAGTTAGCTTCTTAGTCAGAACGGCCTGGATACCTAGCGGTGTTAACGAAAGTTGTCTGACTGAAGATAGTTAGTTTTATTTAGCTGGATAGACCTTCGCCGCAGGCTCTGGTCGGGTGGCTCGGGAAACCTTGTGGTGTTAACAAGAGTCATTCTGGCCAGGGCAAGTAAGTAGCCGGCCCTTCTGGGTCCACTAGGACAGCACGCAGTTGGGTGGTCTGAGGGCCAACAGACCTAAACGGGGCCAAGTCTTCCATCTGGTGATTTAGCACCGCCAATACACCAGTCCATTGTGCACCACACTGTACAACGATTGGGCACCTTTCTTAAATTACGACGATCAGACAATGATTGGACACCTTTCTTAAAACCACGACGTTTGGATAATGATTGAACACTTTTCTCAAATTGACGACGCAAACTTTAAAAAATAAAAAAATAAAAAAAAATAATAATAATAATAATAATAAATAAATAAATAAATAAATAAATAAATATATAAATAAATAATAATAATAATAATAATAATAATAATAATAAAAAAGGAGCCAGCAACACTGAGTTCGAAATAAATCTAACATCCAAGACGATTAGACTCCTAACAGATGTAAGTCTTCCGGTAAATGGCCAAATTACACAGGACTCTCAGAAATACACATTAATAAGCCACACCAATAGAGAATTTGGAATAAAATAAAATAAGAAAACAAATCATTCCCATTGACCAAACCAAAATGGTCGAATAACCCAGATTAACAGACATATACTTTTGAGTAAACGCGAAAAAAAGCGGATTGAGAACAAAATAAGATAAATGAACGTTCCACCATAGGACGCAGGGCTAAATCAATTTAATAAACCAAAATAGCTACATAACCCAGGCTAAGAGGCAGGCTCTCAGGTACAAACAATTAGGCACACTAATATAGGATTGAGAACAAAGTAAAATAAATGAACATTCTACGAAATGATATTTAGAACTAGAAAGCAATATAGATGATCAAGACAAAATGCTCCCAAAATAGCTCACCTATCACGCGAAAGAAGAGCAGACGGGGTTCACAAGCAATAAGTTCTATCAAAAAACAACATAGCGGTATGAATGGAGGAATGAATGCATGAGGGATTAACTTAACAAACATAGGCATATCCCAATTAAAGTATCATCTTAAACCACACCTTAGGCAACGGTTAATTGGCTATGGGACACAGGCCGGGAGTGATCAACCCACGCTAGCCGCCTCATGAGGAGGGTGTATAGTGACAAAAGGCCAAAAAACCCAATGATTCTGAGGTGCACTACTGATGATGTGTCCTAAAATTTAATATATATTAAAAAAAAAAAAAAAAAAAAAAAAAAAAATTAAATTAATTACCCTAACTTTAACTCTGAACCTAAAACCCTCATCATAACCGTGACTCTAACTATAACTCTGAAACCTAAAACCCATCATAAACCCTAAACATAACCGTTACTTTAACTATAGCTCTGATCCCTAAAACCCATCATAAACCCTAAAACGTAACGTAGCTTCTTAACTATAGCTCGATCCTAAAACCCATCATAAACCCTAAACGTAACCGTTACTTTAACTATAGCTCGGATCCCTAAAACCATCATAAACCCTAAAACGTAACCGTTACTTTAACTATAGCTCGGATCCCTAAAACCCATCATAAACGCTAAACATAACCGTTACTCTAACTATAGCTCTGAAACCTAAAAACCATCATAAACCCTAAACATAACCATTACTCTAACTATAGCTTGGATCCCTAAAATCCACCATAAACCCTAAACATAACCGTTACTTTAACTATAGCTCTGATCCCTAAAACCCATCATAAACGCTAAACATAACCGTTACTCTAACTATAGCTCTGAAACCTAAAAACCATCATAAACCCTAAACATAACCATTACTCTAACTATAGCTTGGATCCCTAAAATCCATCATAAACCCTAAACATAACGTTACTTTAACTATAGCTCTGATCCCTAAAACCCATCGTAAACCCTAAACATAACCATTACTCTAACTATAACTTGGATCCCTAAAATCCATCATAAACCCTAAACATAACCGTTACTTTAACTATAGCTCTGATCCCTAAAACCCATCATAAACGCTAAACATAACCGTTACTCTAACTATAGCTCTGAAACCTAAAAACCATCATAAACCCTAAACATAACCATTACTCTAACTATAGCTTGGATCCCTAAAATCCATCATAAACCCTAAACATAACCGTTACTTAACTATAGCTCTGATCCTAAAATCCATCATAAAACCTAACATAACCATTACTCTAACTATAGCTTGGATCCCTAAAATCCATCATAAACCCTAAACATAACCGTTACTTTAACTATAACTTGGATCCTAAAATAACCATCATAAACCCTAAACATAACCGTTACTTTAACTATAAGCTTGGATCCCTAAAATCCATCATAAACCCTAAACATAACCGTTACTTTAACTATAGCTCTGGCCCTAAAATCCATCACAACCCTAAACATAACCATTACTCTAACTATAGCTTGGATCCCTAAAATCCATCATAAACCCTAAACATAACCATTACTCTGACTATAGCTTGGATCCCTAAAATCCATCATAAACCCTAAACATAACCGTTACTTTAACTATAGCTCCGATCCCTAAAATCCATCATAAACCCTAAACATAACCATTACTCTAACTATAGCTCTGAAACCTAAAAACCCATCATAAACCCTAAACATAACCGTTACCTTAACTACAGCTCTGATCCCTAAAAGCCATCATAAACCCTAAAACATAACCGTACTTTAACTACAGCTCTAATCCCTAAAATCCATCATAAACCCTAAACATAACCGTTACTCTAACCATAGCTCTGAAACCGAAAACTCATCATAAAAACCATAACCGTTATAACCATAACAACCTCAGTCTTAAGTACCCACAACTTCAACCCATCTCCCAGCCTGAACCTCTCCAAATACTCCCTAGAACCCACAACATCAGCAAGCACAGCCAAAAAACCTAAACGAATCAAAGTCAAAACCAGAAGTCAATCCGACGAATTAATCAATAGACTAATGAGATTCTACCTTCTACTCAATATCTAACTTTACCCTGTTCCCAAAAATTTGGTCCCCCCTCCCCATATCACCCTGAACTGCCAAACATTTATTTAAATAAATAAATAAATAAATAAATAAAAAACACAGCCAAAACCCAACTGGGGGCAACTTGGAGGACAAATAATTTTCTGAACTGTAGCAATGCTTAACAAGCGCCGGCCAGTGCATTCCCTTGACCCCCTATCTAACTGGGCAGTTCCTGGCGGACTGTTCCGGGGGGGGTTATTGTACATTCAAAATCCTAAACATAACCGTTACTTTAACTATAGCTCTGATCCCTAAAACCCATCATAAACCATAAAACGTAACCGTTACTTTAACTATAGCTCTGATCCCTAAAATCCATCATAAACCCTAAACATAACCATTACTTTAACTATAGCTTGGATCCCTAAAATCCATCATAAACCCTAAACATAACCGTTACTTTAACTATAGCTTGGATCCCTAAAATCCATCATAAACCCTAAACATAACCGTTACTTTAACTATAGCTCTGATCCCTAAAATCCATCATAAACCCTAAACATAACCATTACTCTAACTATAGCTTGGATCCCTAAAATCCATCATAAACCCTAAACATAACCATTACTCTAACTATAGCTCTGATCCCTAAAATCCATCATAAACCCTAAACATAACCATTACTTTAACTATAGCTCTGATCCCTAAAATCCATCATAAACCCCAAACATAACCATTACTCTAACTATAGCTCTAAAACCTAAAAACCCATCATAAACCCTAAACATAACCGTACTTTAACTATAGCTCTGATCCCTAAAAACCATCATAAACCCTAAACGTAACCGATACTCTAACTATAGCTTGGATCCCTAAAACCCATCATAAACCCTAAACATAACCACTAATCTAACTATAGCTCTGATCCCTAAAAACCATCATAAACCCTAAACATAACCATTACTTTAACTATAGCTTGGATCCCTAAAATCCATCATAAACCCTAAACATAACCGTTACTTTAACTATAGCTTGGATCCCTAAAATCCATCATAAACCCTAAACATAACCATTACTTTAACTATAGCTCTGATCCCTAAAAACCATCATAAACCCTTACTTTAACTATAGCTCTGACCCCTAAAACCCATCATAAACCCTAAAACGTAACCGTTACTTTAACTATAGCTCGGATCCCTAAAACCCATCATAAACGCTAAACATAACCGTTACTCTAACTATAGCTCTGAAACCTAAAAACCATCATAAACCCTAAACATAACCACTACTCTAACTATAGCTTGGATCCCTAAAACCCATCATAAACGCTAAACATAACCGTTACTCTAACTATAGCTCTGAAACCTAAAAACCATCATAAACCCTAAACGTAACCGATACTCTAACTATAGCTTGGATCCCTAAAATCCATCATAAACCCTAAACATAACCATTACTTTAACTATAGCTTTGATCCCGAAAACCCATCATAAACCCTAAACATAACCACTAATCTAACTATAGCTCTGATCCCTAAAAACCATCATAAACCCTAAACATAACCGTTACTTTAACTATAGCTTGGATCCCT